>JAWNMY010000090.1:15730000-15750000 GCA_035043505.1 Drosophila setosimentum | reverse complement strand
TTCCAACGTGCCTAATTTACAGTATATTTTTAGTTATTTTGTTCTGCATTATTTTGACTTTTTCGCCCTCGTCGTCCCCGTGGTCAACTTTGAATTCGGCCAGCTTGCCAAACCAGCCATAGAAAGAGTCAATAGCTGGCATGATATTATGATGTTCAGCTTTATAAATTGTGCCATATTTTGTGTCGACTTCAAATTCAATGTGCTAAAAGCCTCTCCTTGAAGTATGATTAAACGCGAGTTGCTATATGCAACTGTGATAAAATAGATAAAAAAAAAAAAATAGTATGAACAGTTACAAATATTTGTCATCATCCGAGCTCTGTTAAGCAGTGCGTTTATAATTCGCAATCATTTAAAGAGCTGATCAGACATGGGATGAATATGTTAACAACTCAGTCGAGTTAGCAGGAAACTGGTTGTTTTACTTTTCAATAACTTTACCTTATAGATTGTTTTGTCTGTCCGTCCGTGAGAATGCAATTTTTTTCGGGATCCTTAAAGTAAGGAACTTGAAACTTCAAACATACTCTTATATGTGACCGCATCAGACAAAGTGTTATAAATGCAGGAGGCTGGAAAATCGATTAAAAATCAAAAATTTCAAGCCGATAAGTTCACATATCTCTCACAATTCCTTTCAAAGAATTTATGGAAATTAAGTTAATGTAATTTAATTAATGCAAGAAAACATCACGTATATTTAATAAGCTAGCACTAGAAACCCCACCTCCTCCTGTAAAAATAAGAGCTTTAATCGGTTGTAAAGAAAAAAAAGGAAAAAACCGGTAACTGCTAAGAATGAATTCTGTTAAGAACTGCCAGTCCTATGATTTTTCAGGTGTAAAAGCGCTTTCTTGTCGCACAGCAAACCCAATTACATTTTTTTCATTCAGCTAATGTGATTTTGAGTTCGAAGAAAATCGATAGCCCGTTTTTTGTACGCTCTGTCCAAAACAGTGCACATATCACAGGACAATTCCATTAGCCAACTCCTTCAACGCTCGCTTCACACTCAATTAGCTCAAAAACGTGAAACCAACCAAAAAAAAAAAAAAAATAAATAAAACATAAAAAATCTATATATGTGAAAAGGAAAAGGGCAATTGAGTAAGCGACAGACAATTTGGAGCCTGGCGGCTACCTGAGCCAAATCGGCAAATAGCAAACTGTGACACTGAGCACTTGACCGTTTGGATAGGGGAATGGAGCGTAACCCAATTCAGTTCAAAAGCCAGCATCACAGAGTCAAGCGAATGTCAAAATCAAATAAGAATCGAAAATCCGTTACCCAGAAAAGAAAGTGACCCTCTTCAGCCCCACGCCGCACTGCACACGAATTGAATAATTTGATTTGGCTAAAGTTGGATAACTGAAGAGCTGCTGTTGATGCTGATACTTGAATGCGGGAGACCTGACCTGATGCTGCCATCGATATATTGTTTCGACGAAGAAAAATCAATTAGATGAGCGCTGCCAGTAGAATATGCATTTGTACTATGACATTTGTACTATGAAACGCTAGAGTGTGATGACAGTGCACATTTCGAGTGAAACATTAAATAAATGAAAAAATCATTTCACATTTCACATATCATTTCACCTGCGTCTGCTTTATGCTGCCTGCCATGCTGTAAAATATAATTAGAACTGCTTTTAGCAAAACTTCAATTAGTAGTACAGTACACTATACGTACTGAATCGCTCACACACACACAAACACACACACATAGACAGTAATGCAGGCAGAGGCAGCAAAGTTGCCGACATAAATTTTGTTGCATACTTGCAGGCACTTTTCTCAAAACTAATATAAATTTGTATGCGAGTGTGCGTGTGTGTGTCGTGTGTGAATGCAATCAGTTGTCTTATCTACCTGCATTCCCAGCACACACACACGCAGCAGCAGCAGCAAGAAATAGAAGAAGCAGCAACGGCTGCATTTTTCGAATTTTTGCTGCGCACAACATTGATATAAAATCTTTGCTTTCAAGTTGTTTCCGTAGGAGTTTTGCAGTTTAGCGCGTAATATGCTTTGGCCTTGGTTCCATGCATGCAGCTTCAATGTATATTTTCAATATTATTACAAGCACACACGTGTGTGTGTGTGTGTGTGTGTGTGTGTGTGTGCTTATGTGTCAATGTCCAATGCCCTGTGTATGTATGCGTGCAATATATTCAGTTAAGGGTCCGATGATACTACAAAAACGAAGGGAGACAAAGTGTTCAGTTTTTATGGCAAATGCCAGAGGCATGTCGAAAACGTCGCAAAAAAAAGCAACCTACGCAATTGCAGGCGGTCTGTGTCTCTGTCAGTGTGTGTGAATTTGTGTCTTGCTGAGTCATCAAGTGACAACGCAAACATTTACAACAACGACAAGAATGCTTTGACACTCGAAATTGAGCCACAACACAAAACACCAACAGCAACAACAACAGCAACAACAAAAATTAAATGCCAAAAAGCGAAAAATGCACAAATGGCAAAAAACGTAGAAAACTCATAAATAATAGTCGCACAGTCTGCGTATGTGTGTGTGTGTGTGTGTGTGTGTGTGTGTGGTGTGGGTGTGATTAGGTGACTCTAAGTGTGTTTGTTTTTTCATGTTTGTTGAAAACTTTCATCTTTGACTTACTTAAAGGCTCCTCCAGTAGCACACACACACATTATTCCGCACTCTAAATCTTTCCCACTCCGACTCCCACTCCCACTCCCCCCTGCAAACAGCCCTTCCACTGTTACCAGCTTGTCCCATTTCTGGCCATTTTGTTGGCTATTTTTCACTATTTGTCTTGCATTCGCTACGTGTTGTTTTCATGCCTGTCCGCATTTAACATGCACAACATAATTTCCCCTCGCATTCATTTTTCTTTTCCACTTCTGTTTTTCTTTTATTTTTATATTCTTTTCCTTGGTCTTCTTTTTTGTTGTTGTTGTTGTTTTCTTTGCATACATTTATTTTGTGTGGCAACTCCGACCCACGCGCCACTCGTTTCTCCAGCGACTTTGGCAAACAATAAATTTTGGTCTCGTTTCTTCAAAATTGTATACATTTTTCATACCCTTAAGAAGGTTATTAAATTGTTGTCACCAGCTGAGTAACGCGCTGCAGCAGTTTTTACTCGCTTGAAAATACATCCAAAATTTGTTAAACATATCATTTTAGCCAGAAACCATTTATTTGGTATTTTTCTGTGGAATTGGGGTTAATCGCACTACAATATTAAATGTACAGTTGCCAATGTTTTGATACAAAATATATATATACGATTTTATTGAAACAAAATCTATTTTATTTCCTTTCATAACCGATTAATCAAGCATTTTTAGAACGAAATTACTGTTTTCTTTGAGAGGGTATTTTATTTTCGACATCTCAAATATGTGATATATATATATATATATATATATATATAAGTTACGCGCTCGCATTAAAAATGTATTTGTCTGTGGCTCTGTATTACGGCTGCTGTGTGAAATGCGAAATGAGAAAATGGAAAAATGGAAAAATGGAAAAATTGGGGAAGTAAGGAAAAAACTTATTACGTGTGTTATTATAACGCAATTTCTTTTGTGTTACTTTTGGTTCACGCTTTGTTTTGAAACGTTTTCAACTTTTGTGCTCTGAAGTGTCGCCTGTCGCGTCCCTCGTCCTCCAGTTGCGAAATTAAAATATCATAAATTTGAGTTAATTACGGTCGAGTAAACATTAACATAATTGTGTTTCTGGCCGTTGCCACTGCCATTGCCACAACCAATGCCACAGCCACTGCCATTGCCACTGCCATTGCCACTGCCATTGCCACTGCCAGGGCCACTGCCACAGTCGCAGTCGCAGTCGCATTATAAGTAACATGTACTTATTGTCCGGTTTGCTTTGCTGCCTTCTTTTATTCACTTTGGATAAATTTTACATTTATTTGGTTAGGCTTGCTTTTCATGGACCGCGTCCCTGTCTGTTTTTCCGTCCGTCTGCCTGTTTTCAAGTCCACAAATACTTACGGTTCGGAGGATCAAGTACAAATTGATTGCTTTACAATTCATTTCCCCGCATCAAGCTGAGGAACTACTTAAATAAATTACATACGTTGAACATAGCCTAAAGCCACAAATTTGTCATTTGGATTAGATTCCTACTTTAGGTCTTTCTACTTTCCGCCACACTTATTTGATATCATCTCTGGAACAATTATGCATACAAAACACGCATTTGTAGATGATACAACACTCGGAAAATCACCATAACTAGAACTAGAAAGTTTTTCTTTTCAGCAATATTTTCTAAATATACGACAAAAAGTCTTAAAATGTGAATAAAATTTTTAATAATATATACATAATAAAACTTAGTTTCGAGAACTTAGAAATCAATTGAATGAAATGCGAAACTTTCTAAAGTGTTTGAATACATGAAAGCTTAAAATTTGAATGTCTTATAGTAACATAAGCCGCAAAGATATACTCAAAAATATATACCTGCAGAATAATAAGTTGATTTTTACCTAGGTGGCAAATGAATGTGGATTTCTCCAAGATTCAGGACGATTTGCTTTGTTTATTAAAGTGTGTGAGTAGCGTTTAGATAGGTTGGCCTCGCTTCCTTCAGTTCAGCTTACTCATCCAAAGTCTGCTTGAACTACAATGTAATGTTCGTGCTGGAGTTTGTGTAGATGCCATGCGATGACCAGGTGGGCATACCTGGTTTGATTACGTTGTTGTGACCTCGCGACAGCAACTGGGCGTAGGGGCGTGGCTAGTTGCCTTCCTGTGCAAATGCATACATACATTTTCAATATGCTAGCCCACCACAGACCTTTGAAATTGCAATTGCCGTTGATTTTAGCTTTTGCTTTAGACAGGTGCCCGCCCCCGTTGCAACATCCGCTTCCGTTTCCGTTGCGTTGCATGTGCCTACATCCTAATTGTTTGTGTGTGTTAGTGTGTGTGTGTGTGGCCAGCGTTCAATTTCGATTTGGATTGCAACCTGCACCTGAGTCAGTCGTCTGTTTGCTCCTGTTTGCAACTGCCACAACAGCAAATTGTTGGCAACTCATTTCCGTTGATTGGCAACTTTCGATCGCTTTTAAGTCCATAATTTTCACTGGCTTCAACTGTGCTGACTTCTACCTGCCCACACCAATACCTTGAAGCGTGCACTCTGAGATTCGTGTCTCTATAAAGTTTGTAGTTACAATTATAGTTATGATTTAATAATAAAACTTTAAAATTTTTAATAAAATATTTAAAAAAAAATTAAATTGCTGCAAATTATTAGTGTACTTTGAAAAAGGCTGACGTATTACAAAGTGTGCGCCTCTTGCTAACTTAATTACTTTTGAAATAGTTGAGTGCACACATGCATGAATACAGTCTCACACACACACACTCACACACACACACAGGCACATGAATAATGACAGTTGGTGTGAGGATGGATGGATGAACTGACAAGCGACCCAGGGCTGCCTGACAGTCAGGGATCAAATAAGGGCAGATTAACGGGAAAGGGAAAGGTAACACGGGAGAGGAGCCAATGTTGCCGTTTCGGTGTCCTGTTTCTAGTGAAGTTAAGCCATGCCCTGGGCCCAGGCAATTATTTTGTTTGTTGTTGGGGCAAAAAGCTGGCAAGAATCCTTCTTTAATGCAGTTACGTTACCTTCCTCAAATGCATTTTGCTAATAAAGTTTGGATAGACAGCGCTCCGCTCCTGCTTCAGGCGTTGGCCAACTCAATTTTCGTGTCGTCATTATTATAACAAAATGAAAACAAAGACCAAAATAAATGGGAATATTGCAGACTATAAACTCGATACTCATGCATATGGCAGATAACAGCAGCTAGGCAGATTGACAGCAAGACAATCATGATGAAGATGCTGACAAAATCATAAGTATCAGTGACTACAGATTAAGGATGCAAATTCATTTTAGAAACTTCGAGCTGCCATTTGCTTCTAATGGTGAAGTTTGCCAATGGATTTTGCTATAGATTTTAGTTTGAATAGAGTTTCTATGAAATGTTTACTTACGGGTCTTATGTGTAAAGCGAAATATTCGAAACAAGCACTGCTCTGATTTCCGATTTGCTGCTAATGGAGAAGTTTGCCAATGGATTTTGTTATAGATTTTAGTTTGAATAGAGTTTCTATGATATGTTTACTTATGGGTCTTATGCTTAAAGCGATATAATCGAAACAACCACTGATCATTGTATATTAAATTTCCACATTTTCAGCTTGAAAATATTTTAATATGCGAATTTTAGTGTGCAGTGGGTAGGTAACAGTCAATGCACAGATGTGTGGATGGATAGCTGCATATAGCATTATTAAAGCGTTTTGTGTTTTGAAAGTAACAAAAGCTGTGCTCATGTTTGTTGTATGTTGTACGATTATTATTTGGCCAAACAATGGTTTAGAGAGGAGCTGTATCTTCATGTATGTGCGTGATTTGCCAGCATTTCGCTAACGAACATTCAGTTAACAAACACAAAACGTATGAATCAGAGGCTGGCTGAATGAATGCAACAATATTTGAATGGAACCAAACGGGAAGGCTTTCATTCATTGCAGATTCTGTTTTGCTGAAACACGGACTGCAGCTTATCAAGCTGATGTCATACAATGGCGGCAACTAATGGAAATTGCAGCATCAATAACAATTACGATCCTTAATCCGCATAAATAGATGAAAGAGGACAGTGCCACTGATGGTTTGAGGAACTGAGGCATTGACGAGCAGACATACAGTCTATTAATCTGCTTGTTGCCATAGTTATGCAAAATGGGAACAGCAGCTGTGTGTGTGTGTATGTGTGTGTTTGTGCAGCTGGTGTATGCGATTCGTACAGTACAGCAGATACATTGAAAACAAAAGCGAAATGACTGAGAGTTCCAGCCCACATGGAGTACAAGTAAATCGCGTCTTAAAGATGCGCAGCTTAACAAGCTCAAAATGAAGACGTAGATGCGTGAAAGTTACTCAAGAGATGTAAATCACAGCCAAATCATTTAATCAATCTATCAATTGATACCATTTTCCTGCTGCTTCGCCATGCATAATTCAACTGGTCATTCATCAAACGGCCGACTGCCAATGGCAACTGTAATGAACCATTTAAGGCTTCGTTGAGGTTTAGCTGCCGTCAACAGACATATTTCTGCCTCGTCCGTTTGCCTAACCCCCGCCTAATGAGTTCAGTTGTCTCACTTGATTGCCACATGTGGCTCTTGCTGCTGTTTCTCACTCCAGTGAGCAATGCCTCTATGCTATCTGGCTGGCTGTTTGCCTCTCATCATCATTTTTTACCGCTCTAACACGCCCCTTGTGTGGGCAATAAAAGAAGTAAAGGCGGCAGGGTGGCATGTCTCAATTGCACAATGTGTCCTATGATTAATGTCCTCTTGTCTGTTCGACAAGTCGTCTCTATATATCTTAGCCTACACAAATCACGCATACGCATCGTAACGCTGCAATAAATGGTGCACAGTGTGCAGTGAGCTTTCTTCAAATAGAAAAACAATTTCTGCAATCAATTCAAGTTTAACGATTACATACTAAATCATAATAAAACAGGCTTTGCACATCAGCAAGTGTCGAGAGTGTGTAGAACATCCAAATCATTGTATTTATATACACGTGAATATTTGAAATATATAAACAGAGTAGATACATTAGCTGATATTCGAATATTGACACAAAACAAGAATCTAGTCACTATTCATATTATTTGCATATAGATGTATTATATTTAATATTAATATAAATAAATGAAAATTAATATAGAAAAAGTGAACCTGCTGAGGCCATAGCTCATATAGCTATCCTCAATTACTTAATCAATTACAGTGAAATACTTATCTTGCTGTTGGCTAAGCAGCTTTGGCAACACACACACGAACACATACATACACAGACACTTGCACATAACTGACAGCTGCATGTTGCCCCAGTTTGAGTGGACGAGTGTTCGCAGTAAGTGTTGCATGAATATTTGCTTATCGCATTGTGTGGCCTGCTGTACTGGCCGGTCACATCTGGAATATGAATCTATTTGATTTCAATACACACACCCACTATATATATTTTTCTTCTATAGTATATACTATATAGTATAAACTGTATATGTGTATATATAAACATCAAATTAACTTATCCATTTGTGCAATTGCGTTTATTTACAGGGTGCCTCGCCGCGCTGGGAGCCACAGATAGCCGTGCTCTGCGAAGCCGGACAAATCTATCAGCCGCAATATCTATCCGAGGAGGGTCGCTGGGTAACGGATCTTAGCAAGAAGACAACGGGCGCCACATGTTTGCGTGATAAAATGGATTTGCTTGATTACTGCAAGAAGGTACGTAAGGAGGGGATTCCGCTTCAATTTGCTATGTGTGTGTGTGGGTGTGGGTGTGGGTGTGGTATATGTTGTTGTGTTGGTTGGTATTTGATACGGATATTTTTAAAATGTGTTACTGATTACTTTGAAGCCCCATGAAAATTGCTATTTGCATTCACTGTTGCGTTCACTGTTGCATTTACTTTTCATATGAAAAGTGCACAGAGATTTCGCATACGCCACATGGTTCCATTGCGAAATGGAATTTTATGGCTAGGCTATGGCAAGTGGCTAACCGCAAGCAACAGCAGAGGCATTGCCTGGCAACCAGATGCAAACATCTTCCATAACTTTCCACGTGCCACTCAAAATGCATGCAGCAACATGAAAGGCAATAAATCAAAAGCGGCAACAACAGCAACGACCAACAACGTTTTGTGGATGGGGATTGTGGTGGTAGGTGAGGGTGATGTAAAGTAAATGCTTTAGTTGAGTGTGTGTGGCATCAACAATTTAATTTGCGCTGCGCTGAAAGCGTTTACATCGAGACAACATTAAACGACACTTAATTAATTTTCCATTAATTTTTGCTTTTTGCATTCACTCCTGTTTCACCCGCCACACCCCACTACACCCCGCCATCCCCGATACCCTTATCCTACCTCCCACCCCTACCCACAATTCCATAACATATGGCAGTTGTAAGGGTACACACACACACACATGTGTGCGCGGAAGCGACGCCATCATAAATTGGCATGCCATTGCCAATGACGGTGGTCTTTGGGTTTTTTAATTAAATTCTTGGGCTCACAACTAATGTAGGGATATTGTAAGTGTGTGTGTGTGTGATTGTGTGCATCATGGAGCAGGCCTCGAGAACAGTCGACCCTTAAAGGAGCCACTGCGTCTCGTTAACACAAAGCAGTGCACAAAGCTACTGTGCACATTTATCTTATCTTTTGTTTCTATACATTTTTGCTTTTATTATACCAGAGCAAGTGTTAAGTGAAATATGGCAGCAAATGAAATCAAATGAGCATACAGCAATCTCAGCAATCCAATCAATTTAAATATAATTGTAATTCTTTTATGGATTATTCCCTGCGACTGGCAATCTTATTTGGATTCGAAACAAATTCTTTGCAACATACAACTATTTGAAGCTTAGCTCATAGTTTGTTGATGTCCCTCTTTTGATATTGCAATATTAAATTGATGTAGTTATCAATCCTAACAACCCATTTTAAGGTTCAAAGGACATTCTGCCTTAAGCTATACACGGCTTTGTATGCTCCTAATGAGCCTTGCGGCCTGTCAAATCTGTCGCATTTGATTTCGACACGCAAATTTGTAGCGACCTGCTGCTGCTGCTGTCATTTTACCACAACATAAATCAAATTTAACACACACACACAGGCACACACACACATAACCACTCAGCCACACTCGCACACCGATACACCGATATACCCATACACCCACACAAATATACATTACATATTTTGGCCAGTGTGGCAAATATTTTATTGGTTGTACATTTGCATTTTATTTTTGCGTGAAAAGCTTTTCAGCCATGCGGCAATTTACATTGTATACGAATATTTTTGTATATTTGGAGCATGTTTTCGTTCATCTCAATGTTTGCCATATTTTATAATTATGTTAAATTATTTACAACGCTTAATTTATGGGGGGTATGCTTTTGATGATATCGCCTGACTGTTGCCAATGGCCACAACAAATTGTAATAAAATGCAGCAGACTCGTAAAAATAATAATGATATCAAACTTGTTATTGGGCAACAGCAGCAATGTAAAAAAAACATAAGCGTTTCTCTTCTACGCTGATTTATTTATACCGTGCATAACGACAACAGTTCTCAAATATATGTGCCACATACATACGTGATTTGTTAGAGATTGTTTTTTTTTTTTTGTTTTATTATTACTGCAGTGTTTTGGTAAACTTTGTGAAAAACATTTTTAATTGCTGCCTATTCAAGTAAGATAAAATATTTAATATTGGGATCCACAGGACTTAAGCGTACTGAAATGAACACATGCAATATTTTCTGTCGAATAAACACACTGTTTGTATTTGTAGTTGCTATAACAGCAACTGTACCATGTATTCATCATGGCATTTGCATGAAAAAAAAAAATCAAATAAATGAATAAATGAAAACAATGAAACAACTGAAGCTGCAGCAACAGGAATCGATGTTTTTGACTACTGTGCAGATTACTAAAGTAGCTGAAAAACACGCATATCAACAAAAGCAACAGCAACAGAAATATGCAGAAACGAGGACAAACTGCCAAAGCCAAACCAAAAGCCGTAAACCAAAGCGGAGCAGATCTTCGTTCCTGTTCCCCCTTGTCATGTTGGTATTGCTGATGCTTTTGATGTTTCACGTACACGCAATTTTCAGTCTCTTCATTTTTGTTTGGGGTTGGCTCTCTGGCTGTAGCCTCAATAGCCTTGAACTGTACCGCTAACGAATGTCCAAAAAAAAAAAAAAAAACGAAGTGTGAAACAAAAGTTAACCAAGCATGAGATAGTCGAGAGTACTCGACGTGAAAATGCCCTCAATGAGAAAATGATAGCTAGACCAGCTTGATATAATATTTTTTATTTTATTATTATTTTTTTTATTACAAACAGAGCCTTACGCACGGTTAGGTTTTCAGAGGAATCACATGTATATGTATTGCGCTTCTGTGCACTTAATATCTGTGTCGAAATACGAATCCACTTCATGTATTTTTCAACAGAAAATTGCCCATTGATGAAGTTGGCAATGAAGAGCAATGAAATAGTGCATTTAATCAATCTATAAAGAGACTCGGTCGGCTATTGCTGCCCAATATCACCTGGTGATTTCGAATTGAATTGAATTGAATTGAATTGAAATGGAATGCAGGGTATGTGAAAAAGATTTATCAAAGCCGAGCCATGGTCGCCATTAATGTCAAGCTGTGTGCAAAAAGCTAAATTGATGTTACGACGACGTGGCAAGTAAATTGCGTGCGCGTGTGTGTGTGTGTGTGTGTGTGTGCGTGTGTTAGGTGTGTGCACTTTTTTAAACATTTGCTCGGCTTTTTAATTTGGCTATTTTTGTGCACGCTCGCTCCACAAGTAAAACAAATTCGCACACACTGACGGAGATAAAGTTACGCTCACTTAATTCCCAACCTTACCCCGCCCCCTCCCCCGCATACACACACACACACACAAGCAGAAGTCCATCATGGCGCAGTCACTTGGCCCTAGCTTAACTCCATTGCATTCGTATTTGTCTTGGCCAAAAATATATCAAGCCGCATAAAAGTATGCTACACAATTTGCTTATGTTACATTTTTAACAGTCGTTCAGAAATGTTAATGACTTTCGCAAAAAGAAATTAATTAAAAGCAGAAACATGTTTGCCTTGACAGTTGTTGCTGTTGTTGTTGCTGCTGTTGTTGTTGTTGTTGCTGGTCGCACTAAAATGTTGGACTGCATGTGCTTTTTGAGTATTGCAGCCAAATATATTCATTTATGTATGTGCACTTTTAAATGTTTCCATATTCTTTTTTCTCTTCGAGTTTGTTTTTGGACTGCACTATTTTGGTTTATATTTCTCTTTGTTTGCAATACAAATGAAAATTAATTAGTTTACATCTGCTTTTACGCTTCATGGGAGGACATGTGGATACATGTCCCTTGCTACTGAGCAGGACTAAATTTGGCGGATGGGGTCGTTAATTGCTTAGCTGAATGGTGTCTGCTTACCAAAAAAAAAAAACAAAAATGCTTGCGGTTTTGAAATTGTTTGAACAGCCACCGTAACTTTATATCCTTGTTGTTGGCGTAATTTGTGTTCTTCGGATTTAGTAATGAGTTTAATTACAGATTCGAGGTGGTGGCGCTGCTGCTGCTGTTGCCGTTGTACTTATTTGCATGGAACAAGCATTGATTTCTGTATATTTTGTAAACAATTTCTACAAATTTGCTGTCCTGTCCTATCCTGTCCGGTGCTGGTTATCCTACACTCGTTGATAAAATATTTATTTATTTGCATGAAATAATTACGAACATTGGCAATTTCTCTCAATTTCCAATTTAATTTATTCAAAAGTGTAAAATACAATTCATTGCACATTTTCTTAATGCAAATTTCATTATTCTCCCCGAGGCATTTTCTTGCATATGTTTTTATACTCAAATAACATAAGTTGAATTTTTAAGGCTGATGTACGCGATTACTTACGGTGATTAAGCCATACATATATTTTCATTGAAATTAACATTCATATATGTACAGTCAATTGAACTATAAATGTGAAAATCTGTATTAAATGTCGTATACTTGCTTAATCGGGTGAAAAAATCATTTTCATCGTTGATTTCACTTCTGATTTAATTTAACAGCATAAATTAAAATGATGATTAAAACAACTCTAATTGTTTTTCAACACTTTCCTTTAAATTGCTTAATTCATTTCGGTTGATAGAGCTAATGCTACTGGAAGTCGATTGTCTTCACTGGCTTGTCATCTACATTGATTTCACTCACTATTTTAATTACTGTGTATTAAAGATAATTCACATATTTAAATATAAATTAATATATGATACACATGTGCTGTCTCCTCCCCCACTTGACTGTGTGTATGAGAGGTGACTTACTCAGCCCGTGCAATATCTTCAGATATTGAAGGAAATCGACATGACTGCTTAGGCAAAGTTGCTTGTTAATGACCCATAGATAAGGAACACTGATTCAAAAGAGATGCGGCTGGTAAGGTTCAGTGTATTCAATTACAATGTCTGCGTAATTAACGACATGAATGCGGTCGCGTGTCCCTCGCCTCAATGCTATGCAGTTAATGAGATTTTGTGGTGAATGAGATTACAAATGTGAGGGGGGGGGGTCACCATTTTCAATTTCCATAGCGACTGATTGTCCATACTGCGATTGTCCAGCCAACTGACTCGTTTTGGAATCGAAAGAAAGGGAGTAATCCCTCTTACAGCTGAGTCAATTTAATGCAGCTAATTGATTTTAGATGCGATTTATGTTTCAGAATGCAATTAACTTGTATTAATGGCATACATATTTATACACACACACACACACACCACATACAGAAACAAAGAGATTGAAGTAAATTGTTGATTCGTATCATTTTGTATATTCTTTGGATTGTTGGCTTCGTGGCGAAAGTCTCTGCGAACTGAAATTAAATTTACGATATGTCTGTTAATGGTGATTGCCAAGCTAATTTCAGTACAAAATCAGTTCCATTAAATGTTTAAGTGGATAATGTTATGGCAACAACAAGCTTAACAATTCAGCTCTTGGCTATGGCTCACGGCCTAGCAGATTGTCTAATTTGGAAGCAACCTTCAGGAGTGTAGCTGCATAATTGTACAGCTGCATAATTGCCCCAAATTGTATAAGTGCAGCGTTAGCCATCTTAGCAACATCTTGTACTTAACCGAATATTCGAGATGTCAAGATGCCAAGATGCCAATCAAATGACGCAAATATAATTGGGCAATTAACAGCCGCTGAGTTAAGTGATTGACCGGTTGCCAATATAACTTAAGACTGCCAAAGTTGTCAGACATATTTCTACAGTGTACTTTGCAAACTAATCTAAGTACCACATTAGAGTTGGTAACGTATACGTAATATTTAAGAGTTATCAATTAGATGAGTTTTATTAAATATGCCTAAACTGTAACTTTCAGCTGTTAACTCAATTACATTATTTGCTGTTAATTGAGTTAAACAAAATAAATATAACTAACTCAACTGCTCCTACCTGGATGTGCCTGGATAAACAATTTATAATTGGTTAATGACTTAGTGTTTGATTAATTGGATGGTTGAATGCTTTTGCATTTCATACTCTAATTATGCATGCATTCGAATGTTAATCAACAAAAGCAGAGTCAGCACGGTTCGGATTATCATTTATGCAGACAAGTGAATGTTTGACATGTGCAACACATATGCACACATCCATTGATATTAAATTAATATTGATATTGAAATTTGCTTAAGCTATTTGAATTTAACACTTGACTCAAGCTATGGGCTATCTGTTGAGGAGCACATGACTATCTCCACTCGGTGAAAAAGGACTCAGCTAATTTACCAATTTCGTGTTGTTGTTGTTGCCGTTTTTCTTGCAGTTTGTATATCAATATTTATGAAATGTTTTTAATTAAATGCCGCATGGTCATTGAAATTCAGTGAACAGGCATAAAGTAGTTTAGTCAGCAGCCAACGAGCCATTCAAAGCTATATATAGTTGCTCTATACATAGCCTTAGTCGGTTTAAATAGTTAAGTAGGTTGATGGTGATACAGCTACTATACATACATACGAACAGTATACACGACTAACAAGATAGGTCCTGAAACGGATGAAAAATAGCAAACTCAATCATTATGGGTACTCTTGTCCCTCCAGAAAGTATGGGGGAGGGGCTGCTGCTGCTGCTGCTGCTGCTGTTGCTGCTCTTTATCGAGGGCGGTACAATTGTGCAGCAGCCCAGTCTTAATTCAATTATTTGTACCAATGCCGCTAGGCATTTATGACTAAATGTTGGCTAACACATAATACCCATTAGAGGTAATGTATTGCAGTCACAGAGGTAATGTATTGCACACGCACACCCACATATGTATGTATATGATGTGTGGCAGAGTGTATAGAGGCAGGATATGACATACACTCCCTTTTTATGGTATGGTATCTGCATTTTGTAACTGGCTGATTACATCCCAAATCAGTTGGAGACCAACTTGCATTTTAACACATTTCTTAATTATGGTCATCTAAAATCAAGATTGATCGAATTTTAATAATGATGAATGGAAGTTGGCTATTAACATTTGCATGCAAAATTGTAAAATGGCGAAAATTGTTGCGAAATATACATGACCAATTTTTGAACATTTTCTGTTAATGTTTCTACTTGTTCATGGCTATAAATGCTGGCCATATTTATGTATATCTATCTATGCCAGGTTAATTGTACTTGGCTCACAGTTTTTCCTTGATAAAACTGCTGACCAAGCAGATTTTTTAAATAGATTAATGGACTTTGTCATACCTTTTTTTTTTGGCTTGCCACATGACGTACTTATGTACATTGTCAGAGAAGTGACTGATAAAAAGTGAGACCAAATGCTGTGCCTGACCAACTGCGCATGTTTAATTGAGCTTTAAACAACGCTCACTCGCAGATACCACAAAAAATGAAAAAACCAAATAAAAAAAAGCAAAAACCAAAACAAGCAGATAGAATGAGAAAGGGAAGCCAACTTATAATGTGTTTGCTTAGCCCATTTGACGGAAATGACTTTGTGACACAAAAGTTTGAGCCACGCAAGTCCCAACAAAGCCACAACAGCAGCAAACAACAAATGGAACAAACAACCCAACATATATAACCTTTACACCCATATTGTTTTTAATGTATGCGTGTGCGTGTGTGTGTGTGTGTGAGTGTGTGTGTGAGTGTGAGTGTGCTTATGTGGGTGTATCTAAATGAGACGTATGAGAGCATAGGAGAAATTATTTTTAAAATTTCAATGCCAACGCGTTGAGGCCTAAACACGCGCAAAGGCCGAGTGGCTCTGCCTCTGCCACTGCCCCTGCCTGTGCCTCTGCCTATGCCACTGCCACTGCCTCTGTCTGTGGCCCGATGCGCAGTGGGGCAGTTAGAGAACAGTGGGTGGATGGATGGTGGTGCAGCGGTCACTAGGTGGCCACAGGGCTTTTGCGGGTGGACTTACTGTTGGCATGAGCCGTAGTTGTAGCCGTAACCGTAGCGATAGCCGTAGCCATAGCTGTAACCACAACTGTAACTGGAACTAACCAACGTCAGCGTTGACTTAACTAAAAATATTTATGCGTCGCCTGTTCAGCTTGCGCCAATCCGAGCTGTGTGGGGCATGGGGCATGAGGCATGGGGCATAGGGCATAGGGCATGGGGCTGGGGATTGGGAGTGGCTTTAGCGGTAAAACTTACATTACAACAAGCTCAGCGGAGTGTGCAAACAAATGCCGTTGGGGTCGGGGTACACACAGCCCAGCGGACTTTAAGCCAAGTTTGCGAGTTCTAAAAACAACAACAACAAAAAACCAACACCAAAAATAAAATAAATAAATAAAAATGGAAATCAAAAAAATGGAAAAAGGAAAATGCTAATAGAAAGTTTCCACAAAGTTATTTGGCAGAGCACGCACAATGTATGTGCGCACAACAAGCAGCTAAGAAGGCAGAGGAGCGGGGTGCGATGTGGCCACGCGTCAATGCCGCATTAAAAAATCATTTTCAATAACGTGCACGGCTGCAGCAGTTCACACACCACACCACACACACACCAACACACAGCCACACACAGTCACACACACAGCCACACACAGAGACGCACACACAGCCACACACACAGTCACACACAGAGACGCACTGAATGAACGCAAACAGAAGTCGATTGGTTGCATTTAGCTGGCATTCCAAAGCACTTGCGGCGTGCCCCGATTGCATTTGGAATCGGTGCCCCACAGGGCACAAGCGGCAGCTGTCAGCTGCTGGCTCTGAAATTGCTGAAATGAAGGCGTGGCCAATTTGCGCCTTACTCGATGCAATCATATTTGACAACAAAACTGAATGTGTTTCGAACTTGATAAAAGCCAACGCCAGTCCAGGAAAATGCCAAAACGAAGAGCAAGAAAACTAATAACAACAAGTAAGGAGGCCAATTTCAAAACAGATTTAGTTTTAATACAAGTCTTAAAAAGTTCAGCTTTACATTGATATTGTGGAACATCATAATTTGCTTGTACAATCAGATTTCGTATACTTATTTAGATTTAATATACTATTGATTGATGTGTGTATATGGAGAATACATAAAATGTACATTAATAGATTATCGGAATGAATCGTTTAGTTTACGATTGAATGTAATTGATTTGGCAATTACTATATCAAAAAAAAAGTTAATTTCAATTGTTTATAACCGTGTATAAAATACTGCTGCATGTGCCCCACATGCAGTCGTATGGGTGTGGGCCTAACTTGCCACACTTTTAACGATGCTATCCATAAAATAATACAATCAACAAATCGTGTCCTTCCACGCTGTTTTTATTGATGGTATTGTTGTTGTTATTGTTGCTGATAAGGTTGACAACAAAGGCAACCATTTTGTGTTCAATATATGAGATGGCATCTTGTTGTTAATGTTTTGTTTATTGTTATTATTGTATTGAAGCTTGTCTAATTGCATTCCTCAAGGATAAGCGCATGTACAGTTAACAATAGAAAAACACTCGCGTCCTGTGTGGCACAGCATTTATGTATGTGTGTGTGCGTGTGTGTGTTTATGTGTTACAATAGCAAAAATGTCAAGTTTAATTGTTTGTCTGTCATTAGCGCACACAGAGACACACAGCCACACACTCATGGGAGCCGCGCTTGTTTTATTTGTTTTCTCATTTTTTTTTCTGCTAATTTTATACAATTAAATTTGCTTTTCATTTTAGCCACACATGCATGTGTGCTTGCGTTGTGTGTGTGTGTGTGTGTGAGTGTGTGTGTGTGAGTGTGCCAGTGCTTAAACAAAAGAATCAAATTCTGTTACAATAAGTTGCGCTGCGTGTGTATTTGTGGCAAGCTCTCTCGAGCGAAGCTTTTAAACAGCCTCACGCTCGGTTGAATATGTTTTGATTAAGCCAAGTAGAACGAACACATTTTAGTCAGGCCAAGCCGCACGGAGCCAACAGCATAGGCCGAGACGAGATGAGCCGCATGGGGTTGCCACTGGGTCGGACTGGATTGGGTCGGTTTGGGGTCGGATTTGTGCTTGGCGGCGTTGGCATGCTGTACTCAGGGCACCCAAGAGCCCAGCCAGTGCCTATAGCTTTCTATCTCACTTGCACTCGTTCTCTCTCACCCTGACTCTCTCGCTCTCTCTCTCTCTGTCCCTTTTATTCTTTCTCTTTCGCACGTTTACGTGTGAAAGTCTTTGTGTGTGTGTGTGTGTGTGTTTGTTTAGAAAGTGTGCTTATGCTATTTGTGCGTGTGTGTGCGTGTGTGTGTGTGTGTGTGTGCGGCAGGCACGTTTATATACTCCAGCGACCAAACAAATGGCGGACTTACAGTCACTCACAGGCAACAACAACTACAACAACAACAACAACAACAACTGCCGGTCAGGCAGAGTCTGTCTCTGCGTTTGACGTCGATGTTGACGTCGTCGTCATCACAGCTGCGTCTGCTGCTGTTGCTGCTGTTGCTGCTGTTGCTGCTGATGATGTGCGTTTTTTACATTTTCCTCGAAATGGCAACTAAGTGGCCAGAAAATGAGAAAGGGTGCTCTCCCTCTCTCTCTCTCTCTCTCTCTCTCCCTCTATATATATATATATATATATATATGTTGATTTTTTTGCTGTATCTCTCCATCTTTATCATATTTCAAGTCGCACGCACGCAAGCCTTTGCAGCGCACAGTGGGCCACCAATTAAGCAGTTGAGCTCTTACACTTGATTATCCAGATTGCGCAATTATTTCATTTCATTTCGCAGCTTTTATGGCATTTTGGTGTTATTTCAACAATTATTGAAAACTTTAACTTTTATCGTTATTGTTCACAGCATGGAATTCTACGTCGATAGACATCTAATTGTGCAAATAGATTGATATTGATTTTCATTTAATATTTATAGCATACATCTGATAAATAAAATATCTTAATGCCCAATTTTAAATGGAAAATATATAGAATAATAGCATTATTCAAACAGTTTTATTTTATCTTATATTTTTTTGTAAAAAACAGGAGAAATATTAAATGGAAAATAGTAAATCGAATGAAAATCTAAGCTGCTCCTTGAAAATAAATTAAAACATTAGTAACATATTTTGAGCAGAGCAAATAAATAATTCTTGACAAATCTCAAATTGATATTTGTCTCGATAAAATCAAATGATTTGCTGAACACATTTAATGTGTATATACATATTTAATTCAAGTGATTGTCACTGTGCCATTGTCTGAGTGATTATGTTCTACATTGACACATACATACATATCTATACATATATATATATATATATATATATATATAAATATATAAATATGTGTGTGTATGTGTGTATATGTGTGTGTGTAGAATCATGGGCTATGCGTGAGGCCTTGCCGAGTTTGGTTTTATTTAGCAGTGGGTGCCTTTGGGGTTTCGGTTTTCAGTTTGACTTGACATGCATCAGCATCATTATTTTGTGCTTTTAATGTTTTATTTAGCCCGGTTGCCAACAGCTATCCGGCAATACATCTCACATACACACACACACATATACACACACACGCACACACACGCACACACACAAAACGGTCTGCGAGTCCAACTGGACGTGTTGCAAGGCTCGGCGGGGTGGGGGGAAAAGGGAGCGAACTTACTGTCTGGCCGTATGGTTAAGTCTACGTGCCGTTTGCACTTATTGTGTGTGTGCGTGTGTGTGTGTGTGTGTGTGTATATGCATTGGTGCTTGTGTGCTATTTGCAACGAAACACTCAAACAACATTTAAAAAGGCCTCATTTTCATGAGTCGTTGGTATATATACATATATATATATTTATATATGTAT
>JAWNMY010000090.1:15487500-15725000 GCA_035043505.1 Drosophila setosimentum | reverse complement strand
AAGTATCAAATTCCAACTTCATGCTGATAATCTTTCTCTCTTGGTGTGCAATACGTCTTTAAATGGGAATGTAATTTTAGACTTCTGTTCAGGCACTCGAGGAAGAAGGCAACGCCGAGAAGCACCAACTGGCGGCCATGCACCAGCAGCGCGTCCTCGCCCACATCAACCAGCGCAAGCGTGAGGCCATGACCTGCTACACCCAGGCCCTAACGGAGCAGCCACCGAATGTGAGTAACTGAATTCGACCAACTGACCAACTGACCAAGCGACCAATCGACCAATCGACCAATCGACTAAATGACCAAGTAACCAAATACCAATGAACAAATTGACTGACACCGAAGCATTTGCCATGTCTAAGTCCAAAACTCTTGACTTAATATCACTGTTTTCGATATTGCTGATGTTATATATACATATATATATATATATATATATATATATATATATATCGACTGCTGTTTCTGTTTCCATGATTATGATTATTGATGGATAAATTGTAAATGTTAACTTAGATAAAGAATTGAAAGCAAATCAAAAGTCATATATATATATATATATATTGTATATATCGGTACTGGACTGGGCTAATCAAGAAGAAGACATTTAATTGAAATTGAAAATAGAATAAATTGTCAAAGTTCACGTACATCAGTGTGGATCTATGCAACACTGTGCGGCAGTTGCACTTTTGAATCTTACCAAAAGAAAACGGGCGCTTTCCAAGTGAGCAAATGGTTAGGAATGGGGCTTAGGCTATATACAATCTGGTCACTGATTGCGGCGATTGTGGAGTGTTATATTGATATTGATTGGGGGCCATTTGCAGGCACATCATGTGGAGAAGTGTCTGCAGAAGCTGCTGCGTGCTCTGCATAAGGATCGGGCACATGCCCTGGCCCACTATCGCCATCTGCTGAATTCAGGCGGACCGGGCGGTCTCGAGGCGGCCGCATCGGAGCGACCACGCACGCTGGAGCGTCTAATTGATATCGATCGTGCTGTTAACCAATCGATGACCATGCTCAAGCGCTATCCGGAATTGTCCGCCAAGATTGCACAGCTGATGAATGATTATATTTTGGCGTTGCGCAGCAAGGATGACATACCTGGCTCCTCGCTGGGCATGAGCGAGGAAGCAGAGGCTGGCATTCTGGACAAGTATCGCATTGAGATTGAGCGCAAGGTGGCCGAAAAGGAGCGTCTCCGTCTCGCCGAGAAGCAGCGCAAGGAACAGCGCGCCGCCGAGCGCGAGAAACTGCGCGAGGAGAAGCTCCGCATGGAGGCCAAGAAGGTCGATGACATGCTCAAGTCGCAGGCGGCCGAGCAACAGCAGCAGCAACAGCAGCAATCCCAACAGCAGCAGGCCCAGCAGCAGCAGCAGCAACAGTTGCTGGACAAGAGCAAGGATCTAAAGGGTGCCAGTGGCGTCAATGGCAACGGCAATGGCAATGGCAACGGTGATCTGGTAACTGTGCCCAATCTCCGACTCGACACAACAAAGAGCGAGAAGGAGCTAATTGATGCCGAGTATGCCGATGCCACGGTCAGGTTAGTCCAATGATTATCACAACTTGACTACAGATCTAACAGTTCTCCCTCTCTCTCTCTCTCTGTCTCTCTCTCTCTTTCTATTTAACACGCTGTTTTCTCAGCACCAAAGTGCAGACCGTGCTGCCAACGGTAGATGATGATGCTGTGCAGCGTGCGGTGGAGGATGTGGCCGCCGCAGTTGCCCATCAGGAGGCTGAGCCGCAGGTGCAGCACTTCATGACCCATGATTTGGGCCACCGCGAATCGGTAATTAAGCTGCGGCGTCCACGTCTCATGCCGCATCTGCCTAAAGTCTATCCTCTCTCATTCTCATTACAGAGCTTCTCGCTGCGTCGCGAATTTGCGCATGCGCACGCGGCCAAGGAGGGACGCAACGTTTACTTCACTCTCTCGTTCGCTGGTATCGCCCTAATGGCAGCCGTTTTTGTGGGCGTGGCTGTTGCCAAGTGGCGAACATCGCGCTCGCCGCACGCGCAGGGCTTCATTGAAGTGGATCAGGTACAACTCAAAATCCCACACGACAAATCAAAGAGAGATTTTAGGATGCATGTTTAACCATGTTTAGTTTATCACTCACGAATTGTAGTTAAGTGAGAAGCCCAGCAAGATGAGGCTACAACTGACGAAGATATAGGGAGATTCTTTAAATGTTTGCGTTTGATTGATTGATTAAGAAACAAATCATGTGCTAGGAGCAAGTAGTTTGATGGATAGGTTTGTGCCATAACCAGTGAAGCATTGTACAATTGGCAGATCATCATTAACACAACGAGTAAAGTTTAGTGAGTAAACTCTTTTTGGACTAAGAAAAATGTAAATGGTTAATTATTTTAAGCCAGCTGTCTCTGGAATTTATAGGGCAAATGCATATTTTTATCAGACTATCCAGTCCAAAGAAATGTAGTATTTCTATCTCTATTTGTCTCACTCTCTCTCTCTCTCTCTCTGTCTCTCTTCTGTCGTTTCACCATTCTCCTTGGGTTACACACTTAATAATTAAATCTCTCTTTCACACCCAACAGAATATGACCACACATCAACCCATCGTACAAGAGGAGAAAATTGTTCCCAATATGCAAATAAATGGGTACGAAAATCCTACCTACAAATATTTTGAAGTGAAAGAGTAAATTACTAAGAGCAACACGAGAATAATAAGAACATGAAAACAAGAACAACAAAATGCATGCACCTAAACAAAGGCAACAACAATCAGCAAAAAGCATGGCACATCAATAAACAAAAATAATAATAAAGCAAATGAGAAAAGTAAATGAAATTAACATAAACAAAATTAAAAACAAAATGATTTTTTTTCGTCAAAAGGAGCGCAGTTCCGCAACGTACGTGAAATGTAATGCATCTATATATTAAATTAAACAAAGAAAAAAACCAAAAACGGCAAGAATATAACGCAAGCAATTAAATTTAAGTATTTAAATGTTTAACAAAATGCAATAAAACATTAACAAAAACAAACATCTCTCTCTAGTTCTCTCTTTTTCTCACACTCTGAACGTAAGAAAAATGAAAAATGCTTCAATGAAATGTAAAAGTATCAAGAAACCGTGCAACACATATATAAACCAAATCAAAAAATGGGGAATGCCCTTCATTTGTAACACATACATACATATACACACCTACACACACACACACACACACACACACATGCACATACAATAAGTGAGAAATAAATTTTTACTAACAAAGAAATTTAAGAGAAACTAAAAGTCAACAGAGTCATTTGATTTCGTACTGCGTTGTTCTTGTTTAGAAAAGTATTAAGAAGCTAAAAAGCAGCTAAACATTAAAAATCAAACAATATAAATGTAATGACAATTATATTAAATTTAATGCAATATGCAAAACACTCAAAACACACATACAGCATTCAAAATATTATGCAACATTTGAGCAGCAGCAAATAAAATGAGCAAATAAATAAATATATATATATATGTACATATATATATATACATATATGTATATATATATATATTCCTAGTCAATAATTTGTCAACACACACTCACAACGCACACAAACAAGTCAACACCGACACATACACACATACACAACACCACACAAATGCATTAAAAGCGTTGCATACTTTGCAGCGATGAAGAAAACTATTCAATTATTGAGCAAGACAAATAATATAAACAAAATGCTCTGCACGCAGTAGTTGCTAAAATTTTAAATGCATGCAGCAAAAAACGTAAGCAAATACGTAAGCAAACAGTTAAGCACACATACACATACGACACACAAACACACACTAACAGAAAAGAGCGACACAGACACATGTGAACCTAAGAGCTACCTACGCGTACTAATCTCTATATAAACATAAATGTATAAATGTATATGTATTTATATATGTATATATGTATACATTGATTATCTATGCATATATAAATATATGTATATATACATACATTTATATATATATATATATATATATATACATACATATATATACAGCTATATATGGCAAGGAAACGCAAAACCAAACAAATTATGTATACATATATATATACATATATATATATATATATATACAATATATACAATATATTTAAAGAAAAAGCATAAGCAAAATATAAAATGAATAACGCAAAAACGCAAACGCAAAAATGTCCATAAATGTATTTATGTATCTATACACAACACACAAAAAAAAAAGTAAATGATTAAAAATAATGAAACTCGGCTAGTAAGGCAACTAAATAAAATTAGCAAACAGCAACCTAAGAAGCAACAAATGCAAAAAACCAAAAAACAGAAACAAATCAAATGTAATGCTAATTGCTAAAGCTCTTTTAGAACATTTTCTCAAGATTTTTGTAACTGGTTTCCGTTCGTTCCAACACTTAACGCAGTCACAAGCCAGCTAACAAGAACACACACACACACACATCCATCCATACAACCATATTCACACACACGCCCTGTGAGTATGCAGCATGAATTTAACATGTGTTGTATTTGTTCATATCAAATGATTTTGTCGAATTGGACAAATCATTGAACTGAAATTATTTAGCCAAGTATTTGCACAGTGAACTACTACCAAGTTAACAAGATAAGCGAATACTGGTTTGAGTACACTCAAGCTACATTCAGGGTTCGCCCAAATTGTTCATCACTTTGTATTTCAAGTCAGTTGCACAACGCCATCAAAACAATTACGGGCAATTTAAGTAAATATGGAGAAAAGCTGCATACGACAGACGGACAGATAGACAGACTGACTGAATCAAAGCAATTGATGGTGATGATGACAGTCAGACAGACAGATACAGATAAACCGACTGAAATGGTTAGTTTAATATTTCAGCTCAATTGCTTGGCAAACATTGCACAAGTGTATGCCAAATGCTTGATTCGAAGCGATCTGTTATTTAATAGAAAACACAGACATACACACAAAAACATAAACACACTCATACACTAATATATAGACATGTTTTCACACAAATACATACACTCCTACAGACATAACCCGATCCAATTTATATAAATGTAATTTGTAGGACCTTTTTTTTTGCTAAAAACCAAAGTTTGTCAATTTATTTGTATACCTATACGAATAAATAAATATATATCTGTATTTATATATATTTGTGACACACACACATATATATAGCGTAAAATATGGGAAAAGCAAATGAAAAGCAACAGATTAAAATGGGCATATAATATAAACTGGCACTTGATGCTGATATTCAAGTTGATTCAATAGATTCAATTCTATTTTCGTATATTGGATTTGTCTTCTCTCCTGTCTCCTTTTAGTTGCATTCTCAGGCCTCTACCACCCCAAAGATATTGCTGTGACACACATATGTATTTCATAACCTCTCAAACTAACTGCGCAAACTTTAAAAAATGCTTTAAGGCATATAGTAAAGCTTTCCTAGGCTCCAAGCAAACCAAAATAATCACTAAACAAGAATTTTGTATTATTTAATTATTTATTGATTTCTTTGATTTTGTTTTTTATTTTCGCTATACGTAAATATATTCGATATATCATATTCAGTCCCCCAAAAGCGAAGGCATCGAACCGACAGTAAATGTCACACGGAGTCTAAAAACATGGATGCTGCACTTGTACACCAACACATACTCACACTTACACATATTCACACTTACACACACACACATACGCACACATACACATACACACATGGCATTAGAGTATTAAAACAACAACAAATATATATTTCAAAACACACACACAAAAGTAAATAAAAAATCTATCTAGTCAAAGCTTGAATATTTTTTAATTTATTCATTATTATATAAAATGACAAAATATATACATATATATATATATATATAAAGTAAAAAAAAAAAAAATGAAAAAAAAAATTGATATTTACACTTAGTGAAGCAAAATGATTAAGAGAAGAGAAAAATGAAAGCAAAAATGCAAATGTGTAAGAAATAAACCCCGTCCTGCGTAAATAAAATTAAACATAAATATCATAAAAGAAAAATTTACACAAAATTTAAATGCAAACTTTAACAAATTGCAAAAAAATAAAATCAAAAAAAAAAAGAAAGAAAATTGAAAAAAAAAATGAACAACACACAAATATAAGAAAACGTGTAATAAGTCGCATGTGTTTTTGTCGTAGTCTCATCATAAAGTAAAACAAGAAACAAACGTTTAATTCTTTTTGTCAACTATGATTTTTGCATAGGTTCGAAATGAAAACGTAAACAATTTAAATATTAAATGTACTCAAGACAATTGTAATTGCAACAATAATTGTACGCTATATATATTATTATTAAAGTGGAAAATGTAAACATTGAGCCATGCAGCTGAGAAATGTAATTGCGATTTTGAATTTGGAATTTCAATGAATGCACTTTTCAACAGAGAGCGCGAAATTGAAAGAAATGCAAACATTTTGAAGTGCTGAAAGTGAATGAAAAATTGCAAAATGGGAAAGAAAACACAAGAGCCATGACAAATTATGCATAACAAATGTAAAATGTTTCACAAAAAAAAAAAACAAAACCAAACCAAAATGCAAAAACCAAACATAAAACGTAAGCGAACAAAACCAAATAAAAAAAAAAAAAAACTAAATGGCAAACAAAACAATTTTCATTGTATAATCATATAATTTAATTTACAATTTTTGTGTTCTTTTCGAAATATTTTGCATAAATAAAATAAAATAACAGAAAAACAAAATTTCATATGCGTGACTCACTGCCCACATCTGTCTCAGTGCCACACTTTCTTAATATATTTCTCACTATCACTCTGTCTCACTCCAACTCTCTTTCTCTCTCTCTCTCTCTCTCTCTCTCTCTCTCTCTCTCTCTCTCTCTCTCTCTCTCTCTCTCTCTGTTGGTATCTGTATTTTTCTATCTGACACTTTGTTGCAGTTCACACCACTTCAATCACTCTAAGTAACCCTTTACTCCATATTGTATAGCCGTTATAATGCTTGTTGCTCAACAGATTAAATTGATTTATTTAATGAACACTTTTATATTTCCTCCATAAATCATATTCAATTCTGATTATGATCACAACAGAAAGCGAACTTTTAGTTTTAAATAAAAATGTGGCAGCTTTAATTAGTGAGATTTGTGGTTACCCCCTCGATTATTTGTTTGAAAATCACTTTGATAAAGTGTCGCCCAGTGGAGTAATTAGACGGTAACCTTATAAATCAAAATCATTTTGCAATAGTTTACTTGATTACCCAATTTTGAACATACACATTTATTTATTTCGTCAACAAGATTCACGATTTACTTTTAGAAACATATAACAACAATAATGAGTTTCTAATATATCAAATATCACATTTAGATAGCCAGCCGAGCAATGATGATGATGAAATGTGTTACGTAAATTGATTTTAGATTATATTCGCAATTCAAGAGTGGAGTTCAAAAGGAAAATAAATTAAGTTTACTTACGATATGAATTTATCAATATATATATATATATATATATATATATACATTTTGCTATCAGGTCATTTTGTGAGTCCCTTGCAAATGCATATACATATATGTTATCAATGCAGTATTCATGGCTTAGGGCTATTTTTAATCAACTTCTCTCATTTGTAATTGCCGCTTCAATAATCATTTGGTATGGGGTTATCTTTTCGAGACTTTGCACTTGGCATGTAGCTGCGCAGACAATTGGAATGCTTCAAGTGGCCCTCGAACGTACTTGAGCGTCCTTCAAAGCTGTCCGGCTCTGACCGGGCTGACCACAAATCAGTACTGAAATTGGCGTAACAACTATCTAGCTGGAACAGAGGGGATTAGCAGCAAGGGGGTGAAAGAGAACAAGAGTGAGTTAGATATAGAAAGAGAGGAAAAGAGTGTTGGAGATGGAGGTGGATGTGGATGTGGATGTGTGCTGTCCACTTAATAATTTGATTGTCGCAATGCTTACGTTTATTATGATGTGTGCTCATTATGAGTTTCAACTTTGAGTGCACGAACAAGCCTTTACAATAAATCACTTGAAAGTGTATGGGTATACGTGAAATCAATGTAAAGCACTTCACTCTATCAAGTGTCCAAAGCATGAAAATTGACGTACATTTTGATATATGAGTTAAACGACAAACGGAGTCAAACGCATCAACCATTGGGTGTTTAGATGGTTGGGTAGTTTGTTTGGCCCTCCAACTATAGGTAAACACACAAGTGATCGATGTGTAGCAACAATGTGGAACACGGCATAGCCACAGATAAAAATCATGCCTTTGAGTTGAAAGTGCAGCGTGATAATTGATTTATTTGTACACAATTGCAAAGGGTATTCTCCACCAAATCGCCACATTTGTAACATACCATTCAACGGGCTGATTTCCTGGCCAAGACATTTACACATTGTGCAACCTTTCGCTTGAGCTTCGCATCCTTTAATGGTAATAATAATGGTTTAAGTAAATCTCTTGCGATTGATACGAATTTTACTGTCAAACATATATCTGAGAACTTATTTGAGATGTGTTTCACTTTTCTCTTTGTATGATCCTAGGCAGTCTACTAACTATTGCCTTGATATTAGGCTGCTTATGTTGATACATCTTTGCTTCTTTCAATTATTGCAAAACTATTTTGTTTTTTGCATCAGATGTAACTTTTCAGATGCAAAATCAATATTGGGGCTAATCATGCAATACAATTGATATCGATTTTATAATATATAATTTAAACAAATTTTGATTCAATCTTTGTGTAAAATTATTCACAAATTGAAATGGCTGAAATTCATGCGGCATATTCAAAGTTGAACATCGACGTCAAATCGAAAGATTTCGAATATCTACAGCTGAAATAACAGTTGAAAAACATTTCTTAAAAAGTTGTATTTGTCAGGACTAGCAGGGAATCTGCTAGTCAAGCAAACTCAATTTATTTTTAATATTTTTGTTTTTCTTTTGTTGATTGGTTGGTCTACAAACTTTCCAAAGTGCATTTCGTGTTCGAAGTGGCCACCGTCGTCTACATGACAACTAACAAATAATGCACTTACAGAATGTGCACACAATGTACTAACAACAGAATCAGAAACTGATACAGGTACACTGCTATACAGATAGTAGATAGCAGTTCTGGCAGAACAACTTGGAAATTCACTTGAAGTTCTCCTCAAAATTATTGAACACTGAGCAGGGTGAGCTGATAAGCCGCACAAAGCGAATCGAACTTCAACGATTAACTTTTGCATATTTCAACATATTCGAAAATTTTGAATTTGAAAAGTTTAGAAGCTGGCCAAGTGCATAAAAATGGGCCAGCCATAGGCAGTTTGGCGATAAGTAGCAAAAGTATTGAATTGGCATCAGATAATGCCACGCAATGCCACAATACAAAAGGCAGCAACAACACTCAATACTGTTTGCAGTGCGACTGGGATGGCAAGAGTGAGCACACTTTGGTATGGCAGTTGCCTGCTTTTGGGGGCCGAACAATCAACAAATGTATGTAGACATCTGTATGTACATACATATATCTGTGATGTGCGTGTGTGTGTGTGTGTGCGAGTGTGCAGTAGGCGATAACAAGCAGAGATTGTGTTTGTATTGCTGCAGCGCTAACTGAATATGAAATATGAAAACAGGGCTACCGTTGGTTGGGCCCGATAAGCTGCACCACAAGCCCTACTGCAGTTGGGACCAGTTAGTTGTTGGGTTCAGTGGAGCTAAATCATAATCAATTGCTGATCGTCAGCACATACATATCAAAATACTTTTAATGCCCACCGATATGACAGCAACAAGAAGAGGCAAACAACTGCGACTACCACATGGCACCTCATTGCTGCTTACTGTGTTCCAGTCCAGTCCGGGGCCCATATGTAGGTTGTTTCAGCTTGTATGGAGCACTATCACAGCGACCGTATCACAACTGATATCGCAACGATTCGTGTACAAATAGAGTTGTTGTAAGTGTGACACTGTTGTAGACCAGCACCAGCAGCAGCAACAGCAGCAACAGCAACAGCAACAGCAGCAGCAGCAACAGCAGCAGCAACCCTTCAGCAGTGGCAATTGCAGTCCAGTACGGACTACGCCCGTCGGCCTACCGGGAATTTTAGTAGCATAAATATTTATATATGTAGCACGGCTCGGGCATCGCGAGTTCTTGTTTGTCAATAAACATATGCGCCACCTAATCGTCATCATAATAATATTGTTTGGCATTATTATTATTATTACTATTTTATTTTGTTTTTTTTTTCATTGCATTCGGCTGGGGAAAGTCTGACCGTGTAGTGGCAACGGGGAGGGCTACTGACGGATTGATTTTACGCTTACAGTGGTAGATATAGCCATGCAAAATGATTAAATATAAGATAGTATTTACACTCACAAAATCACCCTGGTACCTGGCATAATGTTCTGACTTTTACAAATTTCTAAGCTAATTAATTCTTAAAGAACATTCCATAGTAGAAATATTCTTCGGAATAATAAGATAAGTTAACTTTGTCGCCAAAACTATGGCGGTTTGCAAAAATTCAGGTCGATTATTTTCTGAGTGTAAACCTATACGATAACACTACAAAAAATAGCAGCCACCAACAGCAATTAAAATGGTTGAAAACATTTAATATTGCTTACCTTAATTAAGTACAACATTATTAAATATTATTATTTAATTCTCGTGAAATGTGTGTTGTTATTATTCTATTTGAATAAACTAAGGCAATCAAATTATAGGTTTATGACAAATTATTTAATATATTAAGACATTAATTAATAAATGGACACTTTCATGTCACTGTGACAGAGCAGCGGCGGCTGCAACCACAAATGAAGACCAGCCAGCCAATGGGTAAAAAGGGTACCAGAACAAATATAAGCAAAAACCATGATTTGGAATCAACAGCAATCGTTGCTGGTATCTTTGCCTGTGTCTGCTGAACGTGTGTCTGTATCTATACTATATTTACTATATATGTATCTGTGGCAGTGCGTCCACATATTCATAAGCACGAGTATATTCGAATTCGTATTCATGTATTCAAGTCAGCGATATCTGCGCACACACACACACAGTGCTACATTATCGACATGCGCTGGTCGTCGATGTTCTTGTGTACCTTATTTATATTTGTTTAACTCAGTTTTCTTTTTTTTTACATTTTTGTTTAATACCTATTTGACTTTAATAAGTGATTGTTGTAGCATTTAAAGTGTCGAACGTTGCGCCACTTCAGCGCTCTCTGCAAGCTCTGTCTGTCTCTGTCTGTCTGTCTGTGTGTGTGTGTGTGTGTGTGTGTGTGTGTGTGTGTGTGTATTTGGGTTCGTCTGTGGATCAACGTCAAGTGAGGCGCAGGCAACGGGTCTGGCCCCCAGTTTGTCAGTGTCAGTTGATTCCATTTGACGCAGAGCCTCGAAACGCATCGCCGAAATCATTGCATTTTCATTAATTTACTCGCCAATTGCTGATCACCGAATGCTGATCGCTGATTGCTGATTGCAATTCGCTTATTGTTGTAATCGCCAAAGTTGTTGCAGCGCATGACCAACAGCGAGAGCGAAAGCGAGAGCAACAGAACGAGTGAGATACAGAGATAAGCAGAACGAGCGAGAGACTAAGAGAGAGAGAGAGAGAGAGAGAGAGAGAAATGAGAGCGCATGCGCCTATGCATTTGGTGGCTTGTTTTAGCCTAGTTAGTCACCGTTGTCGCCATATCAGCGAGTGCTTAAATGTGGACCGCAGCCGCTCGCTTGATCGCCGTTGGCATTTTTATGGCTTACTGAAATCGCAAACGACAGTCAAAGGCGCGCGCACCGCTCGATACAACCAATAACACTCCGGCCACCACTTGGAAAATGTAACGAGCCCCACCGCGAATAACCGTCGCTACCGTTAACCGTTAACCGTTAACCGTTGAGTGGAGCCGATTGAGCCATAAGAACGAAATAATAATCCCAAATTGCATGCATTGGCAATAAAATCAGTTGCCATAAATGAATTAGTATTTCAATTAAATACAATAATAAATCAAAGAAGTTGTGACAGGCCGCGACGGGCCTAAATCGTGACCAATTAACTGTGGTTCCTTGTTCGTTGTTCGCTATTTGTTATTATTAGTTATTATATTTGTACACAAATTATAAAGCGATCGCGCATTAAAAATCGATCCAGCAACAACGAATCGTGCAAATAATTGCAGCTAGCTTTATACTTAAAATTAATTGTATCCAATGTGCAACTGAGCAACCACCACCAGCACCCATAACTCACCCGTCCAGTGCCAAGTGTCAAGTGTTAAGTGCCAAGTGCCAAGAATATATATATATATATATATATGTAGAAAGAGCCTCCATATATATTTTAACATATACAAACATACATATAAATATAATTTTTTTTTGTTTTTTTCCCCATAATTATTTCGGTTGATTGTTGTTTTTGGCTTATTCGGTCCTTTAGCCAACTTGCAAAACACGCAAACAGCAACAGAGTGAACAGTTTTAATTATGAGCAATTATAATCCGAATTGCGGTTACTTTGAGGATTGCGGCTATTATACAAATAATGTATATCAACAGGATTATTGCATGCAGCCGGATTATGAATACAAGCAACACGTCTACGAGTGAGTACCTAAACAAATTGTCCCAGCGCCATTTCAACTCCCAGTTCTATTCATAATGTCATGTAATGAATGGATAATAGTAATAATAATCAAAAATATTAGCTACGTCTTACGACTCGAGGGTCAATAAGTGTTCGCCATGTAATTCTCTTACCCAACAAAAAAAAAAACTACCGACGGCAATACATTTGAGACCCCTTTCTGCCCCTATGCAACATATAAACATAAATTTGTATTACAAAAGAATCGATCAACTATCGTAATGCAATTTCTGTCAATCTATTGATCGATTCTAGGCTAAGTGACAACACTAACTGATTGTTTAAGCCGAAAAGTATCATATTTAAATCTATCACAGCTATCTCAAATAATTGATATGAAAAAACAGTATATATTTATATATATATAAATATAAAAAAATAAAATAATATAGAAAAAATATCATATGTGAAGCGTTTAGCTATAGACTGTGAAAACTGTCAAAACATTTCTAAGAAAACGTAGCGACAATTAAAAACAATTTGATTTTAAATCAGTTAAGAAAACAAGAAAATCTTTGAAAAGGGCCCAAAATCAGCCAAGACCTGGGCAGATAGAAAGGGAGATAGACAGAGAGAGGGAGAGAGAGAGAGAGAGAGAGAGAGTCGAGGCACACGTATTACTTTGGATTGGCACAACATAATGAAATTGCGCTGCTGCCCAATGTCGTCTACTACTCAACTGCACAGATCACATATCGGTCCGTCTTAAGCCCCGTGATTGTCGTTGGGCTAAGCCAATGTTACGGCATTGTGACGATTGCAGCGATCGGAATGCTCAATGGGACTGGCCAGGATCGCTGGCCAGCTGACTGACTACTACCACAGACTGGCATAGACTGGCATAGACTGGCATAGACTGGCTGGCTGACTGCTGGCTGGCTTGCTTGGCTAGTTGGGCATGTGTGATAAGTCCGTGGCAAAAGGTGTCTCAGCAGCAGTGAGGGCTGCTCTTAACAATGAGCATTATTTCCACTTTGTCACCTTTTGCATTTTTGGCAACGACGATGCGTCGGGGTGACGGGCTGACGTGGCAGGGTTTTTACGGCTGCAATTTGAAAACCAAAACACATGTTTAGTGAAATCGTCTGGAAAATCATACACACTCACATACACACACACTCGCACACACACACACACATAGCCAACAGCGAGTGCGATTGGGTGAGAGTTCACAAATTTTACTTTAATTGGGTTTGCCCATAATCGTTGCATCGAACCCTCGGCTAATCTCGGATAATACTGTTTGCCAAATAGAAGCAATTCTATTTTTATTTTACGCCTTTTGTTGTTGTTGTGTTGCAACTTCGCTTTCATTGATGTTTTGGTTAAGCTGAACCTGGTCGATAGTTTATTTGGGATTTTCCCCAGCCACAGGTTGCATTTAACATGTTTTTATTATTTTAGTTTTCTTCACACTATTTTTTGTCCCAGGACACAGGTTGATCGGCAGGATCTTTCGCAATTTTATGCCATTGTGCACCTTTAAATCCAAAGGTAATCTTAATTAAGAAAGTGTCTTTTAAGAAACTGTTGCTTTGTGTACCATAAAATAATTTGTATATTTATATAAAGGCCAACTACATGTTTAACCACAAATTGTTTGCTTAACTGAAGTTTGTTGCTTGCACAAGAGAAACACAAGCAAATTTAAACACTTTTGAGAATTTGCAGATCGCGTTTGCCTCAAATAAATAGTTCTCACACTGCTCAGTCAAACATATATCCGAACTCTAGCCGATACAAAAAAAAAAAACAAGAACAAAAACAAAACCAAATCAAAAATAAATAAATAAATATAAGACCAGTTAGCCTTTCTTTTGTTGCCCCTTTGGCATTCTGCGCACTTGTATTCTGGAGTAGAACAGGACACGCTATGCACTTGTCTAGCGCCCTGAAATATGAAGTTCGAAAACATAATTTTATTTGATGATACTATTTTTATTAATAAAACAAAAATACAAAAAAAAGCACACCCATAACAAAAAATAAAAAAAGAAAATAATAATAAAAAAAAGTCAAAGAGAAGCGTTACTAAACGCAATTCGGAAACGCAGTCAGTCAAGTTGAACGTACTCAAAAAATCGTAAGCTTCAAATGCCTGGGAATGTGTGCACATGTTGATGTCGTCGTTGTTGCTGTCGGATGAGCCAGGAAGTAAACAAAACATACACGAATAGTCAGCCAGTATTTAAAACGTTGCCTGACAGACGACTGCCATGAACTTTGAATGCTCTAAATATCAATCGCATATCAGCGAAAATAATTTCAAATAAATTACCATGGGCAATAATAGGTTTGATTCGATTCGCAAGATTTCTAGCAACAACACGAAATTCTTCAGCATTGTATTGGAGCATCATTAGGGAGTATTACACAAATGTTTCAATTACAAACATTCTTGAAAAATGTGGTAATTAAATTACTTCAATTATCTAACAAATTATGAAAGTTAGAAATTTCTGAAATACTTGAATAAATCTTAAGGAAGTTTTGAAATAGAGTACATACTTCTGATATCTGATACATGATGGCATAGCATATTTGTTATGTATACATTTGGTTTAACCATTTCTGTTATTAAATGTGGTAAAATACAAAGCAATCCCGTTTGGAATGTAGAGTACGCAAGTGTGGCATGTTGCATGTTTTCGATGCGTTTAATACGCCCCTTACGCGGGATAATTTGTGTTTCCTTGTTTTTCCATTTTCATTTTTTCTTGTGGAAGTAAATATTAACGTATTAAGTCGCGCTTCTTTGCTGCATATTTGATTATTTTGGCAAGCAGAGCAGAGTTGTCGAGGGTTCAAAAAAAAAAAAAAAAAAGCGTGCAAAAGTAATGCACTTAAGACAAACTTTTTTGATGATTTAGCGTAAGATAAGAGTTGTGAAACAGCGCGCAATTTGGATTTAATAATAAAGACACACACTGATATCAGTTGGATGCACTCGACAGCCCTGGTCTCGCTTGCTTTTAGCCAACTCTTTGTTGTTGCCTGAACTGTCACCCGCGAACCATTTTATTTCAGTGCTTTTTCTGCTTTTTTTTTTGTTTCTTTCGTCAAAGCGTCCACTTGCCGGAGCTGTCTGTCATTGTTGTTACCGTTCTGTTGTTGTCTGTGCCACATGTCATTGTGGGGTTTGGGGTTTGCTGGTGGGGATGGGGGTGGAGCGAGTCAAAGTAAAAAAAAAAATTGTTGGCAGTAAGTTGGACTCAAACGGCGACAGTTTGCGACAAATCAGAAATTGATACATTTAACAAAATGTTGCACAGCTTTCGAGTTGACTCGACACGACGCGACGCGACGCGTGACTTTGTGACATTTAATGCCCGTTTGCCAGGCAGCCAGTCAGCACGTCAGTCAGTCAGTCAGTCAGTCCGTCAGTCAGTCTGTCAGTCAGTCCGTCAGTCAGTCAGCCAGTTTCCAGAATCGGCAACATCGCATGCGCCATGCGAATGTGAAAATAACACAATGAAATTTGCATCTACTGGCAACTCAGGCATATATCGTATCGCTGGTCGGAGGTCGCCAGCTCTACCCAGTTTTCATTTTCGTTTTGATGGGCCTATAATGAAGCATGTGATTGGCTGAAGTGTCACGGGTGCTGCAACATGCAACTGGGGAGCAAACGCCCACAAAAATGATACTCTTCCTACCCCACAGTTGGAGTTGTGCTCTAATGTTTCACAAATCAAAGACTGACAAAACGCTGCATTTAAACGCACAAAGGATTCTCGAATACAGAACTAGATACACCGACATTTACAACTAAAAACAATACCACAAAAATAGGTAAGGTGTGTGCAAATGCGTGTGTGTGTGTGTGTGTGTGTGTGTGTGAAAGGCCGCTGTGCCATTCATGAAAATATTGCAATTGAAATTATTTGGCATTTGAAATAAATTGCAAAATGTGTGTCTGGCGAATGTTTCAAGCTGTGAAGGAAGTAGGAAGTGCGCAGAGGAAGTTGGCCAGCAATATGCATGACTGATAAAACTGGCTAACCAGCTAGCTGGCAGGCTGACAAGCTGACAGACTGACCCAACTGGCACTGGCACAGTGGGACACACGGCACAAACCCATTTGTCAAGTTCGGGTTTATTTTATGGCTGTGGCACTCACAATTAGATGCTCATAGCTGGCTCTTGCAGCTGTAGATACGCACACATCCAAATGCACACAGTATGTAGCTTGTTATTGTTGTTGTCTTTTTTCATTCTTTTTTTTTTGTATTCTTTTTTTTATTAGTCAATGAGCTTGTCCCGCCCTTTGTGTGACGCTGCCTGCCTTCAATCGTTTAGCGATCCATTGACTCGAAATCGAGAAGTGAGGCTCTTGCTTGGAGTACACAACATCCGCTTCTCGATTTAGAGTCCAATTCCGAATTCGATTACGATTCCAATGTCCTTTCAATAAAACCCATGAAATGGCATTAACCGTGCACTGTGCGAAGGGGCAATTTGAAAGTAGGAAGTAATTTATCTAAATTCTGTAAGCCGAACGCATCAAATCGCTTTGCATTTCGAATGGAACTTTGTTTTTTTTTTTACTTACAATAATGACAATTGTGTGAAAGTCTTCTAAGCCGATTAATGTCATTTGCCAAACAGCTACACCAACAGACTTTGAATTACAACTGAAGAGATTCCTCATAAAAGGGACGAGCACAAATTGTAAAATAAACATACTTCGATATCGCACATTAGCGAAATAATAACAGTTTATATAGTTCAACTGAATCGAAGAATCCTTACAAGATCAAGTAATCGGTCTTACTATATACTGCAGTTAATATCATTTATAAGCATAACAAATTTGTCAAAAAATACTATTACAAATATTGCATCTACTTTTCCAAGCAAACCCTGATTGAAAATCTTTCATAATCAAGTCGGGTCGGGACTGTGATATACTCTCAAATCCTAAAATTCAATTGTATATAAATTGTTATATGTATGCAAGTTGCAAGGCGATTGTCTAAAGAAAGTGAATAGTTGTAGATCTATTTGGTAGTTGAAGTATTTTCCAGATGCAGCTGTATTTACTCACTCGGAGCACACAAATTAGAGCAAGAGCCTTAAGAGTGAGTAGATGAAATGCAGCAAAAGCAACGCCCATCCTGAATTGGCTATTACGAGAGATACCACAGTATGAATGAAATGCGATAAAGGGACTGCTGGCGACAATGATCACGCCAGCAACTGACCGTGTTAGGGAACGGGGCTTGTTAAACAAACCCAAGATCAATCAATATCAAATGGGCCGAGTTCGGGTCTGCCAACTAGAACTGGGTAGGAGATTGCGCAAAAAAGGTAAGCGCTGAATGAGGCACTTCCGTCACTTCGAAACTCCTTGGAACAAAGTCAGTTTTTGGGTAAATCACTTCCGCGCAACGAATCTGGAACCCAAATTGTCATGGCCGTCAATTGACAACACGAGCTGAGTCCGAGTCAAAGCCGAAGTGGAGGGTACAAAAAAAAAAATAAAAAAGAAGAGAGACAGAACGAAATGAAAGAAAAACCGGAAGGTAAATTAAAATGGATGACAATGGATGAGACGAGCTGCTGCTGCTGCTGCTATGTTATAAACGAGCATTGAATGAATGGCTGCGCTCATCGAAACTGAGTGCCACTGCGGCTGTGTGTGTGTGTGTGTGAGTGTGTGTGTAAAGGTGTGCATAGCATGCCACTCTGCTGTCATGGCTGCAAAGTATCTCGTTGTTAGCATGCTCTGCAGCTAAGCAAACACCTTTTGCAACAAAAAAAAAAATTAAACAAATCTTCGGTCACAGGCACGCCATGACCCCTGCAACATCTATTTAGCAAGCTAACTACACATATACATACATAACATATATATATATATATATATGTACATAAATATGATGCAGCAGCAGCAGCCGCCGCATTTTGATGCCAACGAAGCGTTTAATTGGGGTTGTTAGCCCTCCCGCCCCTAAATGCCAAAAACCGAATCTCGAAAAACTGTCGCGCGGTTTTTGCCTGCCCAACATTCTGACAGTGAACATATTTTATTGCAATTGCATTTGTATGCCGATGCCGATGCCGATGTCGATGTCGAACCGTTGCATCGGCAACAATATTAGCAGTCACCATGTCGAGTTATTGTTGTTAATTGTATCTTTCGGATACGGCATGTTTGAGTGGCCTACGCATTGTCACACTTCAGTTTGAGTTGGCAATCGAGCAGCGAGTTGTTTGTGGGGCAGCTGCAAACTGCAAACAGGAGGCCTGTAAATATTATTTAATTTAACTCACCAAAAACTTGCATAAATTAGTATTTTTTAATTGTACTTTCGTAGTGTTATTTCTCACAGGTCTTGATTCAAATAGAAGTTATGATTTATCATATAACTTTTCAATTATTTTGAAAGTCTAGTCTCAAATTAGTGTATTAAAATTGTCATATGTCATGGTAAAATGATTGGCACTTCTAAAGTATAAATCAAAGCGTACTACAAAATATTAGTAATTAGATCTAGATTACCAAAGTATGTACTTAGCAGAAGAACACGCAATTTCCTCACACTCATGCTCACCCTCACATTGTGCTCCGATTTTTTGTTAACCATTTACCAGAAGATTACAAATAATCAATTGGAAAAAGAAAAAGAAAAACGAGCGTGAGCCTTCAGACTATTTTTTAAATTATTCCAACAGCACAGCCTGTTTAACTTAAGTATGTAATGTTGTTGTACCTCTTGATATAATTTGTTTCAAATTAGATGATCACATTTATTAATATTAAGTTGCTCAGGAATTATGGAAAATGTGAAGAACTGCCTTAAGAATATTTGAGAAAATTTCGTAAGCAATAAGAAACATTGGCAAATAATTCATTTTGGAGATATATAGCAGATCTGGTACAGTTTCACAATTTATTTTTTGTAAACACTCGTGTAAGCAAAAACTTAAACTCTTTTCCCTGTTTACTATCAATTTCAATATGATAATTAATAAATTAGAATTATTTTCATGATTTGTTTTAAATCTTTTAAACATCATAAGGCACCTCTTTTAGTATTGGCGAATTTACTGCTATGAAATTATGGTCTACTTATGTAAATCAATGATCGGGAATCCTTTGGCTAACAAAATAAAAAAAAAGGGACAACGAAAACATGAGGCTATTGAATTGAGCTACTTAACCCTAAATAAAAAAAATAATAAAAAAAAAACAAATAGGCAAGAGCCAACCAAAACATCAGCAATAACACTAACAAGAAGAGTAACAACAACTGCAAAACAACAAAAACATCAAAAACAACAACCAGTTAAAGTAGTTTGAAGTGTTGGGAAAATATAAATAAATAAATAGATAGGTGAAGTGAAGTGAATTGAACGCAACTGAACCGATTTGAAACTGAAGTGAAACTGCAACAAAACGAGTTTTATGCGCGAAAATCAATTGAATTTGTATGCAATTTGAATGCCACAACACAGATACAAAATCGAATTCAAATACAAGATACAAAATATGTACATGAGCCAAAGTAAGAGACTCATTCATGATGTTATTGTTATTGTTGCCGTTGATGTTGTTGTTGTTGCCGCTGACTGGCTACTTAAACTTCCTGCGGAAGCTAAAACTACAACACCAGCAACGACGCGTCGCAGCGGCTTCGCTGTCAGAGTTGAAAGGCTTTTACTTTGGTCTGTTTGCCTTCAGTTGATGTTGCCACTGTTGTTGTTGGTGGTGTTGTTGTTGTTGTTGTTGTTATTGTTGCTGCTATTGTTAAATACAACATCATCATTAAGCGCATAACAATGGCTATCACACACACACACACACAGAGACACACACACATAAATCTTACTCTACATACGCATATAGGGTTCTATGTACTCGCATTTAGAAAGAGCAGCGCTCAAAATGGGCGTGCTGCTGCTGCTGAACAAATTTCCCTTGCACTGTTATCCTTATGCAGGGCAATTTGGGAAATTTCCCGAGAGCAGCGCGCAAGTGCGCCATGCACGGCTAGCTATCTCACTCGCGCCGCTCTTTGATTGGCCAGCGGCAACACAGCGTCGCGCCCACTTTTACAGTGTTATGCACAGCACCAGCAGCAGCAACAGCAGCAGCAATAGCGACGCCGACGGCATTACACGTAATTTCCCCAGGCGCGTTTATCAGTGTGTCTCTTAGATGAGGTTTGCGCGGGTTTTCCCCATTTCCATTTGTAATCCGAACCATGAGCGTCAATAGAGTGCCAGTGGCCTCTCATGTGGCACATATATATTACATAAATATATATATATTCACATATATATATATATATGTATGTTTATTATGTAAAGGAAAGCTCCCCAACCCCCGTCTATAGATATACATATTTATGTATATAGGTAGAGTGGGAGCTCTAGCACGCCATGTCTGCCATATTATTTTTTCAATTGCTAAAACTTTTTCGCTCCGCACGCGTCCTCTTTGCGTTGTTCAAGTTAGCTAATGGTCGTTTTGATTATGTTCCTTATATCATAGCCCCCTTGCCTCCCTACCCCCTTGCCCCATCCCCGCTATTTCGCATAACCCCTTACAGGATTGGATGTGTTCTGTAACATTATACAACCTCCAACTTCACACATATGTACATAGATGTGGGCCATATACTTGGCTAAACATACCGCCATACATATAGGTATATGTCCTAGGTACATATGCATTTATAAAAAGTTTTTGTGCAGGATCTGAGCTAATCATGGCTTCACTCATGAAGCTGAATATCAAATGTGCCCTCAAGTGCTTGGCAAGTCCGCACGACAACAAGAAACAACCAGTTCAACGAGTTCATTCTCAACTTGAACATAATTTAAGATACCTACACTTCCAGGTAAATATTCAAACTATTCACATTTTGTGCATATTGTCCAAAAAAAAATAATTGCTTCAGCTTGAAAGCATGCAATTTGCAATAGAAAATCAGAGAAATTAAAATTGAAGCAAAGCTAGTTTTATTAATTAACCCATACGATCTTATGGTCATATTGCTAAGAATTTTCTTAAGAATATTACAGTGTAATATATTTAATTTAATACAAACAAAAAAGAAGCTAACTAAATTTAACAAATTATTACACAATTCTATGAATAGTTCCTCTCTTTTTTCAAATACAATTTAGGTTCTTAAATAAAAGTTTTACTAAAATAAAAGTGAACTTATGTCAAAAATACTCGCCCAATTATGATTATTCAGTTATTTCACTTAATCTAATTGTTTGTGAGGTATTTGTTTATCTGAGAATGTTGGAGTAGTAAATGTCATATATCAAATTAGGCTTATCGAGTATCGAATCGGGTATTGACACTGACTTACAAGTCTTCGACATTATGTAAATATCAATTGTTTCAAAGAATTGATAAGGCAAGGATTTATACATCTTCTAACTGATATTAACATTATGGTGCCTATTCTACTTCAAACATAACATAAGATCTCTTTTCTCCCAATTAAAATCAGTCCTCAATTTCCTATCTGAAGAATAATAAAATGTAGCCAAAGGTTGCAGACACTATAAGTTACTACTATGTGTGGCACATATAAGTTTAGAATATATGTTTCTCGATTATGTAAAATCGTCTCTTTCTGGCTAAAGCGAACTGTTTAACAATATGAACAATTATGTATAATATATGTATAGGAAAAAAATATTGTTAATGTATTTAACAATAAATAAATAAATAAATCCCAATATGTGTGCAGGTTAATATGAATAATATAACATTGATTCAGAAATCGATATATTGTTTGAATAAATAAATTGAATGAATGATGTGCTGTGTACGCGATAAATCCACTATTAAAGATATTCAAGAGTTAATAGGCCCCAAACGAAGCTTAGACCGAAGGCACTTTGCACAGAGTAATACATAGTAATACAATGAGTTCCGGATAAATAGATTTCCGCAACCTTGAAGACATTTGATGGCTCATGCAAACGCATACATAAGTAGCCAACAGGCAGCGAGAGCTGCTTGCTCACTGGAGAGATGATAATGATAAATACAATATAATGAAACGGCAATTGTTGACAACATCAAGTGCGGGACCGGGCAAGAGTCGAGCCAGGCAGCAAGGCAGCCAGGCCGACAGTCAGTCCAGTTGAGCGCCGTGCCCATGAATGACAGAGGTCCAGAGGAGGCAGACAAATGTTGGACTGAATGTTCGGAGATGCAGCGGCTTGTCTGACTGGCTGGCTGGCTGCCTGACCGCCTCTAACTACACACTGGCCCGATACTCGAGCGGCACAATGGCAGCTCTCGTCTCTACACACACACAGGCACACACAGCCACACACAGGCACACACACAGACGCACACATACACAACGAGGGCATAGAGAGGCGGCTCAAGTGGACACTCGTCGAGCTGGGCTGAGCCGCTGTGAACGGGTGCAAGCGAGATGGCAAGCTAACACAAAAACCTAGGCTGGCCTTGTTCAGCGCAAGGATCCGCGATGCACAACAAATGGTGGTGGTTGTTGTTGCTGCTGCTGCTGCTGCTGGTGGTTGAATGAGCCACTCACATAGTTGCTGCTGCTGCTGCTGCTGCCGTCGTCGTCGTCGTCGTCGTCATCGTCGTCGTTGTAGTATCCTTGTTGAAAAGGACATGAGAAGCCACTTAGTGAAAATGCGACGAGCGCGCCGCGACTAAACAACAACCAGAGAGACTCTCAATGTTTGTGTGTGTGTGTGTGTGAGACTATATACCCAATGGTGGATGGATGCGCCATATACAATACTTACATATATGCATGCCTGTGTGCGTGTGTGTGTGTGTGTGTGCAAAGTAGTTTTTGGTACTTTTGCGCCGTTGGCTGCTTGGACTCGTGTCGAGTTCTTGATGTCTCGTTAGTTGTTGATGACACTTCAGTTTGGAATGTTTAGAGTGCGGCTGACAACGCAACCCGACGAGCACGAGTTGACATTCAGATAAAATCACAATCTCAGCGACTCTGAATGTGAATCAACTAACTACATTAAAATCAGAATCAAAATTCAAATCCAAACTTTAAGCGACCAGTGTTAATGACCAATTGTCGTTGTTGCAGTGCAGCGCGGAACAGTGTAGCCCAATAATAATAATAATAATAATAATAATAATAATAATAATAATTATAATATAATTCGGTTCGTTGTGTTCTGTTGTGTTGTGCTCTACTTTTTTTTTTGCACGTGTGACACTTATTAATTGAACGGCCGCAAAGTGGCGGAGAAACGCAAAGGTACGCCGTCGCCAACGCCGCCGCCCGCGCAGCAGCGACGCAAATCGGGCGAAAGCGCGACGCCAACATCGGCAACGGCAACGGCACCGGAAGCGACAGCAAGTAACGTAATCGCAATACCAATTGCAATATCAATACCAGTGCCCCCAACGACGCCAACAACGGCCACGGACATGACTACCACAACGCACAGCCAGGCGGCACTGGAGCGTACGCCGGCCAAGCACAAGGAGCGCGCGTCGCGTGAGCGGGATCGGGATAGGGAACAGGAACAGGATAGGGAGCGGGAACGGGAACGGGAACGGGATACGACAAACAACAGCAGTGCTGGTGGCAATAGCAGCGGGAATAGCAGCGGCTTGGGCAGTGCCGGCAGCCTGCCAGCATCGCCACAGAGTGCGGCAACGGTTAGCTTGGGCACACCCACAACGCCCAAGCGGCCGTTGCGCACATCGACGCCATCGTTGGAGCAGCCGCGTGCATCGAAGATCATCAGCACGGCGAGCACAACGGTGCCAACAACAACGCCCAGCCATGGCGCCAACTTCTCGGCTGTGGAGCAACTGCGCATCCCGACAGGTGCGGCGGCATTCAGTGGCTTTCCCGGCCTGCACAGCATGAGCAGCTTAATGGTGCCGACTTCGGCGGCTGTGGCGGCTGCTGCAGCAGCACCCTTCCTGCCCTGGTCACCCATATTGCTGCCACCTTGGAGCCATGCGCTGCTCCCAGCCGCCTTTTATCCGGCGGCTCTGCGCAACGCGTTGCCCGGGTAAGCGATCTCATTACAACACCACCCACTCAACCACAGACCGTCTTATCATTCCCGGATTAGATCTCTCTCTCTCTCTCTCTCTCTTTCTGTCACTCTCTCTCTCTCTCTCTCTCTCTCTCACTCGCACTCTTAACCCTCTTAGCCCTCGTGTCTTCAATCCTTTCTTTCTCTAACTAACGTTCTCGAATCACACTTTGTAAATTGTTTTATGGCTCCGACTGTTGCAGTTTTAAGGATTTTCCCACGCTTTTCAAGAACGGAAAATCCTCAACTTGTGATTTTCCTCTTGGCCATAGTGTAACAATTAACAATCTTCAATTTTGTTTTGATAAGCTTAGCTTTTGGGAACCTGTTCACATATGTAATATTATTTTTTATATTTATTTGTTTATGATTTGGGGATTAGGGAAAGTTCCTGAAATGTGGCTAAAAAACAATCAAATTAAAATACCAAAAATATGCAGATGAATCTATAGACTTGATTCTCTAACTGCTTCACAAATAATTTCTATGAATATGTTAGAAAAATGTTTTCATACGCATTTCGTTATTTTAATTATGTGTATGATTTGTATATAATTTATGTTTCGAAAATTGAGAAACTCTTTCGAGAAACAACAAGAACGTATTGGTTTTCAGAGCGATTTTTATTTTAGCATGATTTTCTAAACTTTAGTCCGAACAGCGACTACCGCACTAAAGGAAAATCAATGAGTTAAGCTCAATCAACACCAATAAATTATTCCTGATATGTGTGCCAGCGCATTGTAATGAAAATGTTGAGATTACAGAGCACTCAAGAGGCACTCCAACAAGGCAGTCTGTTTGGTTGGGTTGTCCCATCTGTATGTGTTATTTTAGGCCCCGTTCAGCTAATTTACTTTGCTGCCTAATCCGGCAGCAAGTAACGAGATAACAAACTGAGCCGGCAATCCAATCAACCAATCTAAATGTGTCGATACTTGCCTCGAGCAGAGCCTACCAAGTAAATAGCCCAAATCGTGTCTACAATTTGTGGCACTTCTGACTACGTAATTCCCCCGCGAGATGATCTACAGATCTAGGCTGGGCTGGTGCAGGTTCAAATGTGCTCAAGGCAGTCCGGCACTCATGCACTCCCTGTTGTGTGTTTTCGCAGACTCGCATTGGCGATCACAGCTCAAGTGATCAGTTTGGCCTGTTTGTTTGGCTTAGAAATTCCCATAGGTGAGTGGCATGGGAAACCCCAACCTGGCAACATGTGTGCAGCAGACACGAGACGCGACAGAACCATCACCATCACCAGCAGCAGCACCAGCACCAGCACCAGCAGCAGAAGCAGCAGCAACAACAACAGACTCAAACGGCGACACACTGTCTGCGTCGAAGGTTGGACGAGTGCAAAGGGAATTCCGCTCAGATATGCGGGGAATGCCCCGTGTCCTGGTGTGGACCTGAGCGCGTGGGAATTTCGCGCGCACATTTGGGAAAATTTAGTGTGGAAAAACCGGAAGCAAGAACGCTTTTTACTTGCGCCAACATGTGGCCGAAAAATGCTTAGCGTTTACTGTTAGCCTGTTAGCCTGGCCAAAAACGAAGACGGGCTCGTACCCGATTCCGCATCCGAACCAGGTAGTGGTCAGCTGTCAGCGAGCGATGCACCAAAATCGGATTTGCGTTTAATTGTTGATGGTATTAGTGGAAAATCAAATTTGTATTAGCCATAGCTTAGCCATTGCGGCTCGCATGCTAAAACTAAGAATGCAAATGCAACTGCAACTGTAACTGGGTCTCTCTCTCTCCCTCTCGCGCTCTCTCTCTCTCTCTCTCCCTCTCTCTCTCTCTTTCTTTATCTTGGTCTAGGTGTCAATAATCCAGCGATTTGGCTGCACTTAATCAAAGTTAATTCCAAGCAAGTGGGAACAAATCGTGGCCCGACTTGTCGCTCAGTGCAATTTTTCCTTTTCAAAGTCAGTGTCAGTTTGTTACCTGCTTCTGGCGACAACCAGAGATACAGACAGACAGACAGGCATTCAGGTAGATATTTCGAACGTCGTTAGACGAACCGACAAATGTGCATTGTCCATTGTGATATTTTCCGGCCATTCCATTCATGACACTATCGACCGGATGTCGGATATAGGATGTAGAATGTAGAATGCAGCAAGTGCGGCTGCCGAGACACCGAAAAATGAATCGACAATTAAAACGGTGCTTTTGTCTTTACTTGCAGCTTCTTTGATGCCAAGGTGCCATCTTCGCAGCGTTCCGGCTTTCATATATCCGACATCCTCAACTTGGATGGCTCGGACTTGAAGAGTGCAGCGGCGGCAGCAGCAGCAGCCCATCACACGCACAACCATAGCGCGGAGCTGGTGGCGGAGTCGAGCAATGGGCATGGTCATCCGACACCAACGCCACTGTCGCCCACACCCAGTTCAGTGCTGCCGCCACCCAGTAGCGCAGATGTGGATCATGTTGCGCCAGCGGCACAAGGTGATCATCAGACTACGGATCATAACGCTCAGGCCTCTCACCAACATCCGCAGCAGCACCACCATCCGCAGCATCAACAGCAGCAGCACCAGCAGCAACAGCAGCATCACCATCCGCAACCCCATCAGCATCCGCACCATCAGCAGCCAGTGGCGCCACTTCCCCTGCCGCATCATCAGAGCGCTGGTGGCGCTCAGCCATCCATGCCCCACATGGGTGCCCATGCCCATGCTGCCTCAGCGCAGGCCGCTGCCCATCTGCTGGCCAGTCACAATGCAGCAGCCGCCGCTGCTGTTGCCGCCGGCCAATATCTGCCAAAGAACTTTCCGGGCACCTTCGGCGATGAGATGTCCTCCTACCATCACATGGCCCAAACAATGCTCTCCCACTCGGGTCGCAGTGCGTGGATCAAAGAGAACGAACTATATGGTAAGTGTCTCCATATGGGCCTGCTGCTTATTCAATAGTTCTCAAATCGAATAGTTCACAAAACGAAGTCGGCTTTTTAGACAATTAGACAGTTAGATGATTATTCATTGAGCAACAAGTTAAGTTTTTTGTTAATTATTAAAGCCAACATCTTGCATTCTTAAAATTATATATATTAAACAAATTCAAATTGCTTAGTTCAGTAAACTTTAAGGAAAAACCAACCAAATATTGAATAAAATCACTTAGTCTAATCATTTTGGGTTCAAGCTTTGCTACCCCTGCAGAAGCTTAGTTTAAAGAGCTTAGTTTAAATTATGAAATCCGTTTAAGTTGACAAGTTGCTAACACAACAACAACAACAACAACAACAACAAAACACTCAGCTTAGTAGAATTTAAGTTACTCTAAAGGTTAATTAGAAAGAAGAAGAGGAAGTATAGCAGGGGGGGGGGTCGGGGGGAATGAAACGGAAACTGAAGAGCGAACCTAATAATATTGTTATATTGTTCAATAATTGCCTCACGAAAAGCAGCTGTGTTTGCATATCGACGAGCGACTTCAGTGGCACTGCAACACAGCATATTCAGTTGCTTGCAACTGCGAACCGTTTTCTCGATGAGGGCTCGATGAGGGCAAACCCTTGGCTGTCGCTGTGGCTGTGGGCATGCCACGCCCAGTTTGGCTTTGGTACTGTTGTATCAGAAGCGATATGTGTCGATTCAGGTGCTTGAAACGCGAAGTGGCCGTGCGTGGAACCACCCCTTTTGGGCATGTGGCTCACGAGTACATACCCTAGAAACTGCGGCCTAACATAATCTTGACTAATAGTTTGTATGCGCTTCACACTTGAGGATTAATTTTGTTATTTTTTTTTATTCTCGATTTTTGGTTGTGTTGTTGTTTTTTTTTTGTTTTTCGCTTTCGTTGGGGGGAACCCTTATTGTTGTCGCGGACACAACATTTTTCAGTCATTCATTTCACATATAAGCCTGGAAATTTATGGCACGCACTTCCGTTTCGTCCTTTTTTTTTCGCTTTTGCACGGCCTTTCCTTTATTTTATTATTACATTTCTTTTTACCTTTATTTTTTTTTTGTCTCTATGTTGATATGGTGCTCAGATACAAATTATAATTGTTGCCTGTTTGCCGTTTATATTATTATTATTTTCTGCTTTTTTTTTTTGGGAAATTTCACAGCTGTAAGTCGAGTCGTTTTGATTATATTAAGTTATTAATTTGTTGAGTTGTCATGGTGAGGACGTTTCTAAAAGTATAGCCCTGGACTTGGACTGGGACGGGGACTGGAACTAGGGATGGGGTTATTTGGGTCTGGCTTGGCGCAGTGTCTGGGGTGTTGGATCTAAGTTTTGTTTAGTCAATTGTCACGGAATGTGTATAGCATTTGCCTTGGCTGGTCATTAAAGCCGCGCTTTGCTCTTTGAATGTACAACGAAAACGATAAAATCACCAGTACAATCACATACATTGATCACACCCGGAAAAAAAAGAGCAGAATAAACGCCCATGGGCGATAAATCAACGTGGCCGGTATACCTATAACATAAAGTGGGCGTGTGCTGGATTGCAAAATGAGAAGAAGAAATAGAATTTGTGTCAAAACGGAAGAATTATCAGCAAGGGGGCCGGATGCAGGCAGAGGGACAGCTAGAAATTAGGGGAGGGCGGCCATTAGAAGGCAGCTCTGTTTGAGGTTTGGCTTTTATGCTGTATACCATTGTCTCCCAGTTTTTGTCATTGCCTAGTTCCAACCTTAATGTATTTTCATTAGCATTGCTGATGTACACACTCTCTCTCTCTCTCTCTCGCGCGCTCTCTCTCACTCACTCACTCTGTCGCTTCGACAACACAGCAAACAATGACAGAAGCAAAAAAGATCGCAAACATACACACAAGCCACACTGCAAAAGGCAACACTTCGAAGGTCAGAAGGCAGACGAGCAATTGCCCAAAAGGTGTAACTCGGCAGGGTTGCCCCGCAGGGCATGGCAGCCAGGTAGCACCCGATCAATCGAGCCTAGTCAATGGCCTGGCCCTCTAATTGACGTTATTAGTTGGGTTGCGGTTCGGTTCGGTTCGGTGCGGTGCGGTGCGGTGCATTATGGTTTGAGGGTAGCTCTCTCTGGCATCTGGCCACCCCGATCAGCATGCTATTCTGCAGCATAATCCAATTGAGCGAGTTGTTGGCGGTTGTGCTGTGTTTACCCACTGACTTCTCATTTAGCACCGCTGCCAATTTCTGCCTGCTCATGCTGATTTGGGGTGTCTATATGTGTGTGTGTGCGTGCGCATTAATTTTTATTTTTATTTGTTTTTTCGAAATTGTTAACAAATTGGATCGACACTGAGCAACAAATTTTATGAGCACAGATCGATTTAAAGGAAGTTCGAAGCTACGATAAGAATTGCAAGTATTTTTTTTTTAGATTAAGTATAGGCATAATTAAGGATATTGTTATTTTATATATTATATATTCTTGATCGACATCAACAGTTGATTTGATAAGGGCGTGTCGGTCGGTCTGCATGACTTCGCCGAATTCAGAGACTACAAATTTGGAATACTTGATTGAATATCGATATGAATCGATTGCATATGGATAGGAAACTCCAAAGAAGGTGTACGACTTGTCATAGGCGAGGACTTAAGTTTAGGGCATCTCCTGTCCACTTAAATTTTGGGATATAAGTTCATGTAGTTAGCCCAAGCTTACCGCATAACGATATAAATCGATTATCGATAGCGATACAAGCCTATAGACTGTGTACAGCTTGTTATAGGCTGATTGTTGACTTATCATTATTTTAATTATATTGTTTTATTGTAGACTTATTTAACTCCATATTATGCAACTTGACTAACCATTTGCCCACTTTCGATATATTTTACAGGCACTCAACAGCCGGCCAGCCCGGACAGCACCTCGCCAGTGACTTCGGAGGTCTCCTACACATACATCGGCTCCAATTGCCAAACGTCGCCAGCCCTCTCCGGCGACTACAAGAGCTACAGCCGCTCAGCGGATAGCGATGCGCTTTCTGTTGGTGATGCGTTGCATACGATGCATGGCAGCGCCACTGCCAGCGGCAGCTCGGCGGCGCATGCGTTGCACAACAATAACAATAATAATAACAACAACAACAATAATAATAACAATAACAATAGTTTGAAGCACGATGCTGGCGGTGGCAGCGGCAGCGTTCACGACGACAGCTTGAACGAGGATGGCATTGAGGAGGACATCGATGATGTGGACGATGCGGACGGCAGCGGCGGCGGCGGCGTCAATGCCGACGGCATGCCCAACAAGAAGCGCAAGCGACGCGTCCTCTTCACCAAGGCGCAAACGTATGAGCTGGAGCGACGCTTCCGGCAGCAGCGCTATCTGAGTGCACCGGAGCGCGAGCATTTGGCCAGCCTGATACGGCTGACGCCGACGCAGGTGAAGATCTGGTTCCAGAATCATCGCTACAAGACCAAGCGTGCACAGAACGAGAAGGGATATGAGCACTCCGGTCTGCTGCATGGCCATGCCACCCATCCGCATCATCCGTCGGCGTTGCCCTCGCCCCGCCGCGTCGCGGTGCCCGTCCTGGTGCGCAATGGCAAGCCATGTCTGGGCGATGGGCCCAAGTTGACGCAGGATTGTGTAAGCACTGCCACCGCCATGCAGAATGCCGCCGCCGCCCATCATCTGGTGGCACTCAACGGTGCCGCTGCCTATCAGCATGCGGCGGCTGCCGCTGCCGCTGGCCTGCATGTCCATGCCCACGCACATGCCCATCCGCATGCGCAGCGCGCCCCATGGTGGTCCTAATATTGCTAGCTGCCTAGGTTCGAGTTGGCCGCACTGGATGGTGAGAGCGGCCAAATGACTGGTAACTCGAATACTGGACAATAATGTGACTCTGCCACGGCTTGTGGCACAATTCGGTTGATCATTCGAACAAACAAACAAACAAAATTGGTGCAATAATAGATAACAATGGTTCGACAGACAACAAGCAAATGGGACACATTTCTTTTCTCTGCTCCGCTCCTGCCCCTTCCTCTTCATCCCCCCAAAAACCCCTCATCTAATCAAAAACATAGAACATACACAAAACGGGAGCTTGTGGCATGGCCAAGCCAAGTGCTCAACTTGAAGAATTCTTCGCCAAGCGCTGCAGCATTAATAATTTGAATTGTTGTTGCATGTGCAACAAACTGCAGCAAATATCATTCGTGTAATAAAAACTGCTATAAATACTAATCCTTTTTTTTTCCTGCAGCTCAAAAGCTGCGGGCTATTTAGCCATAAGATTTTTTTTTGCACAAAAGTCAATAATACTTATTAATTTTTAGGCGTAGAACCAAGTTTATTTTTTTTTTTAGCGTTTAACTAAATAAAATATTAATACTATAGTAATGCAAATATAAAAAAAAAAATATATATATATATATATATAATTTCGGCTTGTACATAATGAAATAAATACAAAAAATTCATATTAACAATGCTAATATTTAAATAATAATAATAAAACGTAATGATGTAAATAATTTTGACAGGTTAAAATTTAGTGTTCAATTTTTAGGCAGAATCACACATTTTATACAAAATATATATATGTATATATATATATATATATATATATCTTTATATATATAAATGCGTAGTCGTATCTGTAAAAAAAATATAATTATTAAAATCCTAATAATCAATTTTTTTTATAGTGCATTAATCAATAAAAAAAAAAACAAAACAAACTCTTTGAATTTATAGAGCGTAATGAGTTCATACATGTTAACACACACACACACACATAAGCAACACACACAATTCAATAAATGTAATTGTATTATAAAGTAAAAAAAAATAAAATTTAAAAAATGAAAACAAAATGCGTATTCAATGCATATTAGCATATTGGTTTTATACATTATTAAAGTCCAAATAGCAAAATTGTTCGCTGGGTTATTAAATATTTTTCATGTTTGTCACACTTCAATAAAAAATCTTATAACCATAGCGAATATCTAGCACAACACAAAATCGCAAGACTATTCTATACTTGGTTGCAAGTTGGTATTTAAGATCGGGTTAAGCCAGCAGCCATAGATTTGGAAATTGACTTAATGCCTTCAAAAACAAATATAAAATTCAATTGTTACATAAAATATAACACAATATTCTGTCACGATATTGGTTAGAATCGAAAGAGCGTTATTCAATTCAGATACCATCGGCGGCCAGGTGCTAGTAAAAATGTTAAAGCATTGAGCAGCCCATAAATATGCCGTTATTATGGCTTTTAGCTACCGTTTACGTCTACAACGACCGATTGGGATCGTAATCCATTAATGATTATACGAAAAGTAGTACTACCAGCAATAATAATATCATAATAATATCGCTCGGACTTTGGAAATGCCCCCAAACCGATAAGCAAGCTTCGGTGTGTGCATATTGTAGAAAGCGTATATTCAATATACAATGTAATATGACCCTAATATAATTGCCCAGTTACCAAGCAATTTTACTTTATTGTATGGCCATCAAGAGCTGATGATGTGGGTGGTCGCAATCCAGCCCCACATGGCAATATTCACTGGAGTCTATTGTATTGCTTGTACTGGGTCATGTCAATTGCTATATATGTCTGTGTTGATATATAGTTTATATACGTAGTATGTGTCTACGACAAAATCAAATCACATCAATAGAGACAATCAGCAATCGTGGGACACGGTATGACGTAGCCCCTATTTTCTCTCAATGGGCGAGTGCATATAATTTGCGCAAATAAAGAACTTAAAGTCAAGTATATATTTTGGAGTATCTCATAAAATAAACAAGTGCTTTTCGAATAAACGACAAATGAAATTACTCATCAATGAGCTCTGAAAAGCCCTCAAGAGCTACAAGCCAAATACTATACACCTAAATATACGGTGTCTCAGAGCTTATTTGGACCAGTGTCTAGCAACAAATTTAAAGTGCTTTAAAGAAACGAACGCAAAATGTTTAAATGCCAATTTGTTTAATGTTATATCATGTTTTTGAAAAAAACTTTTAATTTTATCAAAATATTAATTAATTAATTAAAATTAGTCACAAACTGAAAACAGTCTTAAAAAAGTAACATATTTGGCGTATAAAAAATTAAATATGGATGTTAACACTTAGTATGATATCTTTTAACCTTAACAACTTCCCCTAATCTATTATTCATGGAAGATACCAGCTTTCGGGTAGTTTCTGGACTGATCTTGCTCCACTCATCCAGCTGAGCATTTTTGTGATCCAGTTTGCTGGATATGCTGTGATTCCGGATGTTATTTTCCAGCAGAGCTCACAAATTTGCAATAACATTTAAATCTGGAGATTGGGTCGGTGGAATTATCATGTAGGGGCAGTTCCTGTAAAGCCAGGACTGTACTAATCCAGACTTATGCTTGGGGCGTTGTCCTGGTAGAACCGGAAAGTATGTCGGATTCCTAGCTTCTTGGCACTTTGGAGGACATTTTCCTTTAATATATTGAAGTACACATTCTTGTCCATTGTTGTTCCAATGAACACCAAATTTCCGACGCCGACTACCGAGATACATGCCCATACCATGACACTTCCTCCACCGTGCTTGACTGTTGCCTGTAGGTTTTTGGGATTCAGCTCAGTATTGGACTGTCGCCACACATAATGCCCTCCGTCCGAGCCAAAAATTTTGAATTTGGACTCATCTGCAAATATGACTGTGTTCCAGACCTCCAAATCCTTGTGCAAATGGGATTTGGGGAACGTCATCCTGGTCCATTTACTTTATAATACGCTTCCTCCGTGGTACTCGGGCATTAAAGTCATGGTTGTGCAGAACCAGGTCCACAATTTTTACACACCACGTTTTCCCCATTTCATCCTGCTCGTGTTGGTCAGTTTTGGAGCCGATAGATTACGATTTCGTTGTATACAGTTGAGTTGCTTAGATAAAACATTCCAGCTTTTTGGGGATGTGAATACCCCATTTGGAAGTGCTCCAGGATGAGATTCCGTTGATAGTCCTTGTTGGCTGGTTACAGAGATGCAGGATATAACTGAACTAACTACGAAGAATTGGTCTATTTATACGACAAAAATAATCAACCTGACGTAGGAAATCTGGGTTTTATGGCCAGGTGTCCGTAATGAAGTACTTTTTTACATAACCCAACGTAGCTGATGGGGAAACCCCATTTTATTGGGGTCATATATTCATTTTGGTGGTTAATATATGTACCTGCCATAGATCTTTGGAATATTTAAAAAATTATGTATAATTAGTTTATGGCAGGCAATTAAAAATTTTGCTAGGCGCTGGTCCGCATAAGCTCTGAGCCACTGTATGTGTATGTATGTTAATATGTCTAAATTTCCACTAGTGCGCCATTAACTTCTGAGCATTCCATTTGACATCTGAAAGTTTAGATACATAGTTATTAAAAATAAATCGAAGCTCATAACACTGTTGCCTTTTCATTAAAAAGCATGTGAATTAATTAATAAATCATTCAAAATGGTGTTGAATTCAATATCAACTTGTGTAAATAAATGACTTAAATGTGCTTCCCACAATTAATTTAAAGTTTTTTGTATATTGACAAGTGAATATGAAACACATTTGAAACGAACCTTAAGTAATTTGAAATTGGGCTCAGTCACAGCCAAAGAAAAATGCAATGGTTGTAATCATATTAAAAATTACATAATTTGGAAATAAAATCATTTGTTAAATAAGGAGAACGTTCTCAAAGGTCTGTGGATTGTTATAGTTAATGTACGAAGTGAAAGGGTATTCACACCATAACAATAACCATACCGAAAATTAATAAATATCGAGTGCCTGGTCATATATTTACACAACAACAAGAGCAGCATTTTTACAAAGGCCATAAACTGGACGATTACTGAAGTACCATAAATATTGTATATTCCTATGATTGTTTTAGTTGTTAATTTTTATTAGATTTATCAACAGCTGGCAGCCCCACATACAAATTCACATATTTAAATGAGCTTTAAGTACTCTACATAAAAACAAACAAGATATAAATACATTCTTAAGCTTTAAGGAGATTATAATCATCTAATTTTTGATTTCGAAACACACCAAATGTTCCTATAACACCGAGAAGAGAACGATGTTTATAATTTTAGCAATATTAGTAAAGTTGTAACCAGTGAGTGGAAAATTGATTACCAATCTTCTGAAAGTGTTATCACTCATTCAGTATTAAGCAAAGTTGAATAAATGTAGTCCTTTCAAAATACATAATATCATTTATTTCGGCTTACATATACATATGTATAAGTGTTATCACAATAATCAAGTTTGTTATAAAAATTGGGACGGAAAAAATATTTTTAGGTTTTTTAAATTTTTGCATATATTATTAATTAAATTTTATTTGAGCAATACTTTTAGAATTACTTTAAAGAATTTCTAATAACTAGTTTTACATCCCTGATAACTGGCAATAGATCATGTTGATCACATATATTTGTATTTATTATTATATTTATGTTTGCAATTTCGAGAGACACCATAAAAATACCTCCGCAAATAAGCTTATAAATTTCGGTTGTCAGAAATCTAAACTTGCCCCCTTCGAAGGCCATTAAATTTATTTGCATACAGATTTGGCTATCGCACAGGATGTTGATTATACGGGGCATTAGCTGGGTACATTTCAGCAACACAATTTACCACAAAGATCTAGATTAAACGTAATAACAGCTCAAGACTGATATTGCCCGGCAGCAACTATTTTGAGTCAACACAATAATAAACTTTATGTATTTTATTCTTTTCATATTCGTTATTATTGTTGCTCGCTTTGCTTTCAGATAAGCTCCTAGAAGGTACAAACTGATTGCCTCCGCTTAGGTATGTGTGTCCGAGCCGTATCAGCAATATGTCTCACACTGCCGGACAACTTGGCCAGTAATCGCGTCTACATACATACATACTTACATACATATATTGACACATTGGTCAGCATGTGTGGACGTCATGTCAAGACCAACCATTTGGTCTTATCAATTTCAACACCAGCACGCGGCAAGCGGTTGATGGATGGATGCGTTGTGCAGGTGCTTACCGAAACTGGAAGAGGGAGCAGGCTACGCACCAACTACGTAGGCGATTCTGTAGATAGATCTGACCCACAATCGACATTTCAATTGAGTACACACTTAATATCATATAATCAACTAGCTGGCCGAAAAAAAAGGCAGATTATCATATTTAATACAGCTTCCTGTTAAGAATGTGGATCCTACAAATAAATAGGGGCACCTTCAATATTGAGGACACTATGTGGATCCGAACAATTAATAGAATAGTGCTCTTACTTGTTTAAAAGAAATATAATCGAAGGGTTCTGATCATAATTTTAAAAAACACAAAGGAAAAAATATAATTAAAAACAATGCATGATTAGATATAATAAAATATATAATTTTGTTAATATACATTTATTTGTATTACAAAATAGGCATTAAGAAAGATGGTATAAGTATTTCAACATGTTCTCAGAACATTATTAATAAATGACCAAAATTACTCACATATAACAAATTTGTATACTATAAAAAAATTATCCCATTCTTGCATACACAAATTTTTGCCATTGATCGCCTCAATTATCATTTTCGACAGCTTCGATCTCTCTTCGAATTGAAATGGCACTAAAGAAGACAGATAAACGGACATGGCTATATCGACTCGAGTAGTAATGTCGATCAAAAATGATGTATTCCTTACATTTACAAGACACATTTCCTCCAATGATATATTGATATATCCAATAGTTTATATTGAATCCTCTGCAAGGAATTTGATTCAAAAAGCTTTTACTTGATTTTCATGTGAGTTTCCCTGGTATTTTTCGTCAAATGGCTTCTACTTAATTCCGATGTAAGCTTTCCACTATGATTGTAGTAGGTATTAATAATAATGTTTAAAATGAAACACCCTAAAATGTCTTGCTAATTCGAAGACGCTTGCCTTGAATTTATTTGCTTTTCGGTAGGCACATTGAAATACGGTCTCATTCATAAGTGAGCAAATACTTGGCAAAAACTTGTAATTGGGTAATGAGAACAAGGTAAGGTTAATGGATGTACAACAACAATGACAACAACAACAGTGATTAAAATACATATGATGAACACTTGAATTCAAATAGAGCAGACCCAAGCACTTGTCAACAATTCCCAAGAACAAGGAGTACGTCGAATGTCATGTGAATTGAACGCCACTTACAACACTTAATCAGTGCCGATTTCTGTTGGTAAAATGCAAGTTGCTGTTGTTGCCAGTTGTTGTTGTTGTTGTTCAAATTTGGCATTGATAAAGTTGGCAGACGGTGCCAGACAACGGCAGTACAATAACACAAATAACGACGGCATTGATTCGATGAAAAATTGATTAACGCTGTATAATATGATATTGAGACTAGAATAAATAAATGAAATGTAATATAAATATATATATATATATATTTATATATATATATCTGTATATATATGTATGTATGCACAATTCTCTGTTGATGAAATAAATAAATTGATCACAAAAAAAAGATAGAACGTATATCGATGATTACATACCCTTGTTAACCAGATACATATGTAAGACTAAAAATTTGGACAAGCGGTCGGGCGGAAATTGCTATATTGATTTGAGGCTAGTGCTAATGCTGATCCAAACTATATATATATATATATTTTATGGGATTGAATACGACTACTTCAATGCGTTGTAAATCTAAAAAACACAATTAAAATACCCTCTACAAGGGTATCAGAATGGTAAATCAGTGAACAGAAATGTGGAAATTAAGCAGACCGAGTGAAGGCAGTAAAACAAACAAATGAGATTACAATTAATAAAATAATCGATAAGTGCACGAGCTGTGCTCCATTGTTGGTTATACTTGCAAAGCACTTCTCTTGATTTCAATACACAATTTCTTCTCTGGTTTTTAATATTTATTTCTGATTGTAGGCCACAGTTAATTGCGTTTTTGATTTAACAATGCCCACTGCGATTCAGCAGGCACTTGAGCTGGCGTTCCCCGGTGCTCCAAGTCCATGTCCAATGGATTCGTATACTCGTATCTGGACTATTGTTGTTGCGTGTGAAATGCTCAAATGACATTTAATTGGCATACGTAATGGGCTGGCACTTGTTCCAAGTGGGCGTCAACCATTTCGATGAATGATTTATCAATTGAACATTTTCGCGGACTTCGCTAGTCCCAGACACACATACACACAAACACACACACATATATATGTATATATATATATGTATACAAGGGGGCTGTCCATTAGATAAGTCGCTCATGCAATCACTTTCCATTGGTCTAAGCAGTTATTGCCCTACTCTCATTCACAAAAGATAAGCCAGTTCATAATGATTGAAAGTTTCAAATATCCCTAAGTGAAAAGTAAGAGCATTTGGAAAGTTAGCCTGATTTTCACTTTTAAGGTGTCTGTATTTGTAATCGAAAACTGGGAAAAATACAAAAATCTCATCTTCTTTTTGAAATATTGAACTGTTTTTATTTTTAACTTTAATTAAAAATGTAAATAAAATATATATAAGATATTTGATGTATTGAAGTATCTAAATATTATATTACATTTTATATTATGGTAGATCACATATGAAAACCACCATATTATTTTAATAACTTCGAAAGTTATTTTTAGTTTTACAGATATGTAGTTAAGAATAATAATAAATTAGAAAACATAAGTTGTCTTCGTAGACAGATATGTATTCAAATGGATGCACAAATCTTTCCCGAATAGATCGTAAGTTCCCCTGTTGAGAACTCGCTGGACATATTTAAGGGTGGAGGGGCCTTACAAAGACATCTTTTCAATTAGTTGACAATGGATTGAATTCTCGGCTTGACTGTTGTCCGCAAATAAAATGCAATTTTAATGACAAAACTCTCACACGTTGTGGCATGTGGCATGGCTACAAAGTCGCAATTCTAATTAGCCAACGTGCTGCAATAAAGCGCCGGAAAACATCGCCCTGGGGCGTCGCGTCGAGGTGTGCTGGGAAACTGCGGAATTGTTTCGGTTCGGTTCGGTTCGGTACGGTTGGGTTGAGTTCACTGTGGTTCACTTTAGTATGGGCTTGCTTTGGTTTTTGGGGTGGGGTGTGGAGGGAATGTGAGGGTTTTGTCTGCATTATGTGGGTGGCTTGCAAATCAAATCAAATTAAGTCAAAGTTGATGGCGCATTTTACAGTTGTTGCCATCCCCAGAGTATGGATGGGTAGCCAGTGGGAGGATGTGGTTGGGGAGAATGAAAAATTTAATAACGCCTTTCGATTGCTGTTGTTGTTGCCGCCTGCGGTTGTTTGTTGTTCATTTCGCGGCCATCGTCATTATCTGCATGTAATTTCTCATTTTCATAGTCAATTAAGTCAATCACACGCCCTTTTAGCCACCGCAGCGACGCCGTCGTCGTCGTCAACGTTAGCGTTTGCGTCGACACTGATGTTGGCATCGGCTTGAAAGCCACCCTGCAAATTAACACGTCGTCGCCGCATTTGTTGTTCTTGTTGTTCTTGTTGTTATTGTTTTTGTTGTTGTTGTTGTCGTGGGTTGCTTGTTTGTTGAATTGGTGGGTTGATGGGCCGATGGGCCTTTCGTGTGTTGGCGGACTTATGGGCTGGTGGCGAGGGTTCCGTTTCCGTTGCCAGCGTTGCCTTTTGTTTATTTGTAACGCAATGCAGCGGCGCGTTCATTGCTCAATTTTCATCGATGTTGCCAAAATTACGTATTCATAGTTTGGCCGCTGCGGCCCAGGAAATCCACCACCACCACTATCACCACCACCACCACCACCACAGCCAGCATTACGAATACCATTACCAATACCACGAAGCAACAAAAACAGCAAACAGCAAGCAGCAAGCGCATCCAACAATAGGCCGTTACCAGGACCAGCTCAATAACTGTAACAATTTCAAGCACTAAAAGGACACGTGGCAGCTGCTTTTAAAATTGAATTTCCTGCATGTAATCTTGTCGAGTCAATTGTTTCTGCGTGGGCCCTGCTTGGGTCGGGGGCAAACCCGACCCTCTGCCTTTACCCCACCCAACCATACTCCACCCTCTGTCTATGTTGTTCTCGATGTTGTTTTTCGGGTGAATCGCACACGTGCAACTTCTGGGTGTGCAGACGCGTGCGCCTTGACCCCACACCGTCCCACCTTCACCGCCGCCTTCTTCCCCTTCCCCACCCCACGTTCTTACATTGTGCACCAGTCACACTTCTTTATTTATGAAGATGCGGCCAATATGTTGACTATTTGTGAACATCTCCCACTCTCCACCAGCAGAGTAACAGGAGCAACATGGATAAGGCATAGACGGGTGTACGGTGTTATGTGCTTAGTCATTGGCATTGTGGCCAGGATTAGCATTTGACTTCAGACACCTAACCACAATTATTTGTCGGGGGGAACAAGGGCTAATTGTTAAAAGCTAATCTCAAGAAATAAATTCATTCAGATTGGAAAAAATTATGGGTAGATACTAATTTATTTTATAGAGCAATCTAGTCTTGTTGTAACGAAATGTTTTTAATAAATAGTTTTTCTTAAATAACTTACTAAACAACACTAATCAACACTCGATATGAATATATTAATAAAAATCAAATCAAATCACACTTAATGAATAAACATTATAACATGTATAATATTAATATTTAACATAGTAAAGCGATTGGAACTAATTTAAGAAACTTAATTTTTTTTTATATTTTATATAACTGATTATTCATTAGGGACTAGTGTCTTTTATAATAATAATAATAATAATAATAATCTTGAGCTAATAAATGTCCAAAGTTTTCAACGAAAATGCAAAGCATATTTAAAAAAAAAATTAAACTAATTCTCTACTCTATTCCTCGGTCGTAATAAATAGCATATAGAATGAGTTGATTATTAAATCTGTTTGCCACCACTCCCACAACTTGAAAAATCACACGAACTGATGATTCGCTGTTCATTTGTGCCATAATTAACATGTCGAAAACGAAGGGAAATGGGCGAAGGGAAAACCTTTCGATTCTATTCCAACATACCCCCGAAAACGGGGGCACTTTATGGCCCAAGTTGCGTGTCTCGCAACGTTTGCCATTTAAAAGCCACCAAACATCAATTTAAATATTGCATTACAATGATTTGCATAAAGGGCAGCAAGCCAAGCAGAGTGAGTGAGTGAGTGAGTGATTGAATGAGTGTGTGAATGGATGGCTGAGACCAAGTCGCTGTCTCAGAGCTCAAAGCCAACAAGTTCTAATGATGCACAGACATATATACACACACACACATATATATATGTACATATATATATATATATATATTTAGTGGGAAATGTGATCAAAGACTAGGTTACCCTGTACAGATTTGTATACTATGCAAAACTACCATCTCAGTCCCAATGAGATGCCGAGATAAATGAATTTGAATATAGCACAAGTAAAGCGACAGTTTATATATAAATATATATACACACAATATAGCAGTCTGGAAGTCGAAAGCACAAATATAAAAGAATTCGACTTTATTTCTAGTGAACCGAAAGACATTATCCTGCAAAAGGTTTCTTGATTTTCATTAAACTACATGTACATAATAATATTTGACGTTAACAATCTATATTTTATAACAACAAAAATGAACAAATGTGAAGCATGGACAGATTGACTTAATAGCTTATTGACCACTCCTCATAATTTAAATATAAATGAGCTGTTAATTCCCGACGGGATTACACAATTTATCGGAGTATATAAAAAATTCAAAAAGCACAAAACATATTCAGTTGAATTATATATATACATATATATACATATATATACATATATATACATATATATACATATATATACATATATATACATATATATACATATATATACATATATATACATATATATACATATATATACATATATATACATATAAGTTACATTTTTCTTATACATACATATATCAAACATTCAGAATAGCATTCTCTAAAGATGTGCAAGCATACTAATTAGTTCGAATATGCTTTCATAGATTCTAAGAGATACAGTTGGCATATACTTGAGATCTGTTACATAAATGTTCACAACTTTATACAACCATATTCTTTTCATTTTCGTGTCGAGGATATGAAAACCATTAAACCAATATAAATTTGCACTTTCACATGACCTCGCGTCGGCGGTTGGCAGTTTCTGGTTGATATTCCTTCTCAATATTGGTGGCTCAGTCTGTCTGTCTTTGTCTGTGTGTGTGTGTGTGTATGTCTGTGTTTGTTGGCTAATTTGAATATGCCGAAACTCGAGCGTGTGTGTGTTTAATGCTTCCCACGATATTGATATGACTCTGTCGTGCCGCTGGGGGTCGCTTCAAATCAAAATTCAAATCAACAAACAATAGAGTGGTAGCAGCCATTAGCGGTAGCAACGCACGTCAACTCAGTCATTAGCCAGGGGGAAATTCACTCGTGCAACACCTGAGCAGTGTCATGATCATTTTTGCCCTTTTCCCACTTCGATTGCAGCTCAGATCCTCGCTCAGATGAACTAAATTGCTAAAACAAAATATAAGAAAACAAAAACCGGGTCAATTATTTATCCTTTGATTTTGATTGCATTACTATTTGTAAATATGTACACAAAAGCAAAACACCAAAACACCAAAAAGCAAAACAAACAGCGATTTGTATGCAAACACAGTGAAACTCCGCAGTAAACGAGTCGAGGGTGCAGTCAATGCTTGTCGCACAATAGACAAATCAATCAATAGGCATTCTTAACCTCGACTTTGTCGCCCTCGTCCTAGTCCTCGTCCTCGTCCACGTCCTCATTCTCGTCCTGGTCGTTCACATCACAACATTTGGGCGCCGCCGCTGAGGAGCATTTAGCAATTAACTGGCCGCGCATTTTGAACCCGAACCACACACCAAACGGAAGTCATTAAATTGGCCATTCAAAAAGGGTTGCGGTGAGCGGTGAACGGTGAGCGGTTCACTGCTGCCACATCGCGACGTGTGCTGCCTAATTGCACCAGAGTGGGAGTCACACGACCAGGGGCTCAATATGAAATTCGAGTAGACACGGCTTGGACGAACCAGCTGACAGATGCCCCAAGTTGTTGCAATGTTACATGAAGTTGCAGTGGCAGACACTGACAGCTCAGCTCAGCGCAGCTCAAAACTAGTGTAAGACATCATTGAAAAGAAAATAAAGAAAATATCAAATAAAATTTGTAGACCTCAAGCCTAAAAATAAAACCATATCGATTTTTGATTGCTGCAATTTGTTCTATTTTTGTTTATATAGTATATAGAAGTTTTTCACAAATACTTACCAGTCTTAGGAATTATTGCTTACCCAATATATTATACAGTTCGTAGTTACTTTTCTTTATACATCTGTATAATTCAGTTTTCCTCATTCACTTACGACGCATCCAAACTTACTCTATCTTATAACTTTATATTGAAAAAGACTTCAACAGAAAATAATCTGCACGGAATTTTTCTTTACATTTATATACCCTGAATCCATTAAAAATGGGTAAAAAGGGTATAATGGTTTTGTGCAAATGTATGTAACAGGCTGAAGGAAGCATCTCCGACTCCACAAAGTAAATATATTCTTGATCAATGTCAACCGTCTAGTCGATATAGCCATGTCCGTCCCACCGTCCGTCCGTCTGTATGAACACGTCGAGTTCACTCAACTACAGCACTCTTCCTTGTTGTTAATGATGATATTATGGATTGCATTTCATAAATTACTGTCTTAATCTATCATCTGCGTTCTAAAAATAAACTTCCGTGAAAATGTTACATCACAAACGCCCAACGCCAGTCAGACTTAAACTCTTTTATCTATATTTACATATAAATATTTATAAATTATTTTTATGGATTACTTGTGTCCCAGATTCCCTACTACTTATTGCCTATCAATATATACTGGCTATTATATACTATATACCTCTCCTATGTAACTTTCTTTAGGGTTGATCCCATAACCGTTTGCCGTCTACATCCACAAGAAGGATCTATTCACAGAGTTTAGTTTAGCTTGAACAAATTAATAATAAATATAAATAGTTATATGGGTATTTCGATGATCACCTTCTGATATCTAGTATATCGTTGAGCATATGTGTGAACGAGTAGTATAGTTATATGGCTTGAACTATACGCTATAGCATAAACTATCCAGTACAAAAGCTCATACAAACAATGACAATGCCTGAGAATGAGATAAAACGCAGGACACTGGACAGTGGACATGGACGAAGTAACAAGGCACCAAGTGCCACATAAATCACTGGTGCGAGTCCGACTTGCTGTGAGTGCTGTGGTGGGTGTGGGGTCCGGGACAATTGACGTCAACAATAACTAACAATGATGTCAACTTGTAATTGAATTGATTGACAATATTTTATATGGAAGTAGAATGGACCAAGTATAGCTGACATTTCCGAGTCAGTCGGCCCCGTTGGGCATTAATGGTAAAATTTGTTTAGATTAGCATTAATGGATCCCGCTCGACGCACAATGATGGCCAACAGCATGATGTTAAGGGGCCCTAACCCTGCCTGTGTCCCTGCCCCAGAGCCTGCCCCTGTCTCTGTCCTTGTATCGACGACTCTGACGCACAGGACACGGGCGAGTGGCTGGTTGGCCATAAAAAACGATAAGACGACTATTCAATAAAAATACTTTGAGCGGAAAAACAAACTTGAATGGCGATAAAAAAAAAAACAAAATAGAGAAGAAAAAAAAATATGTACGAAATGCGCAAGCATCGATAAGGGTCACAAAATCGGCATACAACTCAAGTCCAGCACCCACTCCGCCCACTCGATTTGAACAGCTTGTGCCACCAGGACGAGGACGAGGACAGGGACAATATGTGCCATGGAAGCGGCACCCTTCAGTTGCGCTGCGCTTTTTAGTTAATGAAATCGTTTGCTAAATGAAACGTAAAGCCAAAGGCAACAAATATCAGCCAAATGGGATAACGGCCACCCGAAATCAAGTCAATCCTTTTTGTGTATTAGCAACAGCAACAGTAATAGCAGCAGTAATAGTTTCAGCCAAGCGGAAGCGGAAATGTGTCGCCGTTCAATACCAGCGTCAAGATTTTAAAATCAAATTTTCAGTTGATTTTTTTTTTCTTGGGTGATTTCAAAAAATCAGCCACAAAATGAGTTTAAAGCCACTTCAAATTGATATTTGGTACTCGGCCCTGGCCACATTCGATTTGATGTGGCTAACTGTGTGTGCGTTTCCGTTTCCGGTTTCAGAATCGCTTTCGCTTTTATGCTGTGGTCTGCACTCGGCCATTGCGATTAATTTGTTGATTTATTAAATACGGAAGGGTTGCTTAATTCTAGACAGAGAGACAGACAGAGTCTTATTCATGTCCAGGCGATAGATTTTCACAGTTGCCCCAAACATTGTGTTGCATGCGCTGGGCTACGCTGAAGTGGTTCACAAGATATGCAAAGATATGTAATTAAAAAAGTGGAAATAATGCAAATTTAAGAAATGTTATAATTAATATTATATGCATATGTGAAATAATATCTATTTATTTTGCAATATTACAATAAATAAAATGCTGCTGCATTGCAGGGCATTCCCTGTGCCTGCCTTGGCCCAGGCTTCAAATTCCTTTTTCAACGTGATTTTTTTTTCTTTGCTGCTGTTGTTATTGTTGTTGTCGGAATAGCGAGCAGCAAACTGCGACCCGGGCGCTGACAGCAGCCAATTACTGCAATGTATTCTCAGTCAGGACAGCGCCGTTATCCTTGCTCCAGTCCCAGTCCCAGTCCCAGACCAGGTCCAAGTCCAAGTTCTGGTCGCAGTCATATCTTTTACATTTGCATTCGAATTTGTATTTGTTATGTGTTTGTGTTTGTGATTGTACTTGTTGTCTGGTTATCAACACACACTTCCGGAACTTAATGGCCTGAATCCTTTTGCTGGTGCTGCCGCTGCTGCCTTGATTTGCCTTTTTGAGTTTCTGTGTTATTGCTGCCGCCAAATTTGGTTGCTGCCGTTATTTGCCCAGGACACTTGTAAAGTGCATTGGCCTGTAATAATTCCATGCCCAATTCAGTTGTTGTTTGTTTTCATGCCCTGAGTCCATACATAGAGACACAAAGAGCGGGAGAGAGAGAGAGAGAGAGATAGAGGGGGGGTAGGGGGTGGGGAGTGGAAGAGAATGTCAAAATAAAATATTTATTATATTACCCGACGCATTCTGATTTTGTTGTCGTATGTTATTTTCATATCCTTAAGTGTTTGAATAACAATTTAAAGAAAGAATACGCCCAAAGCGAATGGGCTTGTACCATAGTCTGTTTACAGGGTATATGCCAGTCGATTTGGTTCGACTAACTAAATTTTCGTTGTTTTTTTTCAGTATTTGTCTTCTGGTTGTCTGCTTCAGTAATTATTTTTAATCTCTCTTCTGCTCGTATATCTTACAGTTTGTGTAAATCATTTGCAACGTTGACTTTGAATTATGGTAAAATTGGCAAATTTACGAGCATTACTCTTGGAATAGGAATTGAAATTGGACCTGGACTCGGTTTATTCGGCATTATTCGACTGCTGCTTTTGTTAACATTTTAAGACTGTTCTGTTAACATCCGCTGTGAATGCCGGCATTGTTGCCATTGTTTGCATTGTTTGTCATGTTTATTAAACGCAATTTACACGCTTTGTTTTTAATGCGCTTTTGATGAAGCCATCATGTCACATTACATCAAAAGTAGCAACAGCATCACCAAGCTGCGCATCAAGTTGCCCATTCGTCCTGTGTGAGGGTGTTAACTCACACACACAGAGAGAGAGAGAGAGGGAGTATACAATAACAACACAATAAAACAACACAAATCTCCAGGCAGTCATCTCTATCCCCATTTTCATCTGCGACTCCCGAACCGGCCGTTTAGCAGCACGTCTCACTGCAAAAAATCTCATAAACACTTTCCTCCTGCTTTGGGCTGGGCGAACAAATTGAAATCTGGTTAGGCACAAGGGTGTTCTTCGAGGGTGTTGGTACGGCAAAAGGGCGATGTGCGATGTGCGATTTGCGACGTCTAACTGCCAAAACAAACATTGGGCCAAAGGCAAAAGCGTTTTGGGCATTCATGAGTAGCTCACGCGTGCAAATCAAAGCGAGCTAGTGGAAAATGGACAACTTGCTGTGCAGGAGGCGAGCAGGGGGAGGGGGAGGAGGAGGTGGGTATGGACCACATAGCTGGAACAAATCACAACCCTAAATGATTCGTATACATATATCTATTTATTAGTATGTTGCATTTAGCCTGATGCGTTACGTACTAGCCGAGACATACATAGGCATATCTATATGTGTGTATTGTTGGCCTTCTTAAGATACATGATATCGTTATCCTCTTAACATATTTGACCCGGCCATTGAGCAGTCGACGAATGAGAGCAGTTAGCCGTATCTATGTAAATTGATTTCGATGTGTAATGACTCACTGAGTAGTCAAGATTGTATCGAATTGAATATCAACAAGAATTTAATGACTATCAAGCGAAATTGCGTGCATTAATATTGATTCTCAAATTTTATATGTTTTTTTATCCATGCAAATTAAGTGAATTTGTAGCAATAACGTTTAATAATTTATTGAAGATGTATCTATAGTCAATAAAATTTTTTCTCATTATCAATTGCGGGGAAAACTGATTAATATAATAGAATTAATATCACTAAGTGTCAATTTAGGCTCAGCTCTCTCCCTCTCTCTCTCTCTCTCTCTCCCTCTCTCTCTCTCTCAATAATTATTTCTCTCAACAGCTCTTTCTTAACAGCACTCTCTCTCCCTCATTTCTTCTGATTAATTCTTCTAACTTGTTTTAAAGTTGCCTGAATTACATTAATTAGTATAGATTTCAAGTCCGAAAAAAATAGTTCACATATAAAATAAATAAAATATAATTAAATATATATTATGTATACATATAATAAATACAATAATAATACAATAATTAAAATTATTTTACACAGCTAGAAAAAAGTGAAATCATAATTAATTCAACTTATAATTTTGAAGGAATGGAAAGTAAAGGCCATTGAATGGTTCATAATTTGTGTATAAATTTAAAATCATTACGGAAATTATCTGCATAGAAGAGACCCACTTAGGAATGTCCTTAAGGAAACTCAAGTGCATTGATAGCGAACTCGAATCCCAAATTTATTGGTCATTATCATCTATGAATGGGCCAAAACGAAGCCAGCTTGTTCATATTTCAATGAGATGAGAAATGGGCTGGGAAATAAAAGATGCTGACAAAAAATAGAAGAAAAAAATAAAGGACTAGTAAAGTCAATTCAGCCACTTGCTCATTGTCATTGGACTGAGAGTTTTTTTTTTGTGCTGCCTCAGCATCAACAGTAACAGCAACAGCAACAACAATAACAAAAGCAACAGCGACAATGCCAATGTGTCATGCTTGTTGATTTGTAAGGATGCATCGCAGCCGTTGTCAGTTGTATTGACCGGAAAATCATAAAGCTCTTTGTGCCCGGTACTAGCAGCCAGAGAGGAAGTCAAATGGAAGCGGCCGCGTCATGTTCACGAAGCGACCCCCGTCTTGGCCTTTGGTCATTTTGTTTCATCATCGCAGTTGCCACTCATTTTTTGTGTAATTCTATCTCTCCTTGTGCCCAAACCGGAAATGTTGCCCAGTGCATTCAATCTTTGTCGGTTGCTCTTCGATTTTCTATTACATAATTATAATCCTTTCGTTTTGTTTTTGTTTTTGTTTTTTTTTTTTGACTTGTCTTGTAGTTTGGAGTTTTGAGTTTTTGTCTAAAGTCTCAGCATGTTTCCGCCGCAAAAGTTGTTCTTTATTATGGAAAACTGTTTATAAGTTGACAGGCAGTAAACAGGATTTGCTCAGACGCAATCGGAAATGCTAAGACGCCGACCTCTTTCCATTGGGGTCGCTTATCGAAAAATTAACATTCAACCATATGAGAGGAAGTCAACTTGCCATAATCTCTCTAATATATATATATATATTTATATATTTATCCCTTTTCCTCTCTGTTTGTGGGCTAGTTTATAAATTTAGAGCAAAGTGCACAAATTGCGTCCTTATCATTTAATGAGACATATATAACGTAAAAATATCACTTTGATTTGAAGTAAATCTTTCTGATAGTGAAATATTATTTTTTACTACATTGTACTCTCTACTACTTGCAGTATTATTGCTTCTTCATCTTTAATCCTCCACTGCTGCACTGCCACCAAGACTAAGTTTATTTTTTTTTATTTTAATTTATTTAATTATTATCGTGCTGGAAACGCAAAAGTAAACTAAAGACGATATTGAGCACAAGTGACTACAATATACATGAAATTTCGAACTTGTTTTCATACACATATTTACCATTTAAAAAGAAATAAGTTCATTTCTCGTCTGATGTTTTGGCCAAATGTAATCAGCCTAAAAAGACACGTTGTTAGTAAGATTTAGCAAACTCTTTTCGAAAGTTACAACGTTTTTCTTAAATATATGTGTAATATTAAGTATATATATATTAATATTCATATATTAATATTCATAGCTATGTAAGACAACAAAAAATTATAAAGTTTTAATGAATTTCTAGTTCAGCGAATCGATTCTGCTGTGGCATCAACTGACTGTTAATTGGTTAAGAATGTAGATCCTTAATTCCAACAATACAAAGAAAGGGAATTATTAATTCGATTATGGTCAACTTTGGTTGAGCAAATGACCCATAAATGACAGCGTTCATAAGAAATGATACGCACACAAAATATAATTTTGCCGGAGCTGCGCTTATGGACAGTCCTAAGTGACTGTTGGCGATTGCTCAGTCGGGCAATAGTTGGACATGCCGAACCACCGAACCACCGACCATTGAACGCACCACTGCCCGAAAAGCATATGGCATGCGCTTATCCTTTTATGAGTGCACATTAGCCATTATATGATGCCGTTATGATTTACGCCCCACCAGCCACTAACCGGAGCCCGTTGAACCGACTCAACCCACCCAAAGCACCAAAAGCACCAAAAGCACAACCCAAGCCATCCAAGGCACCATCGGTGAGCGTCGTCCGGTAAGTGCCACAGTTGTGCAGCTAAGTGGAAACTATAGATAGTATAATTGTAGTTGCAGTGTGAGGTGCATTGTCTCTGTGCCGACTATTTTGTATATTAAAATGTTGGCGCATTGAAATTTATTTGTCGATTTCTTGATTTATGACATCGCATTTCTTTTATTTCACCGGACTCAAATGCCTGGCCGAGCGCTCTGCTCTGGCTGTCCGTTGGTCAACAAATGATGCGTCAGCGTTTAATTCATGCCTCGCCATGTAGCACGCATTAAACACACACACACTTACTACCCCACCCATGCCCCAAAACACAGGGTAATCGCTTAATTGAAAATATCTCTTTGTGCGGTTTCTTGCTGTCACCACGGGTAGGGGCACTATCGCTACCTTCAGGCCGGTACGTGTCGTGGATGGCAATTAACAGATTTACGTTGCTGCATTTGCAACTGAACTCGTTTATCTTAAATTGCACGATGATAATATGAAGAATTCTAAATTAACCAACCAAAGAGTTTAGCCGGACAATTAAAGCAGACAGCCAAATAATAAATAAATACCCTGCCATTTGGAAAATTGCTGCAAAATGAAATCGCCCTGAAAACACGAATGTTTTTCTGGTAAATAAAAATATAAATAATTTGTAAACATACAAAATAACAATTTTTAAAATTGGAAATGTGTGTTTCTATTTTGTATACATTTATTTATATTTATAAATAAATGTTTCTTAATTTTGATGTTCTGAAAAAAATACTAATTTACAGTTCGCATAAAAAAGAAAATGGAAGATAGATTTTCACGCAAAAAAATGTAATGGAAAATAGATTTTCTTATAATTTAAGAAAATTGTGCCAAGGAATTAAGAAAATAAAACTAAGGACTTTTAAAGGGACACTTTCTGTGAACAATTAAGCGATTTTAGTAAAATTAAATTCCTTTTAATGCAACATGATTTATATTTTTTTATATTTTGTAGAAGTAGAAGCAGTCCACAAAATATTATTAATTTATACAAACCTGTGGATATAAAATAGTGTATATAACATATGCGACTATATACAATATATTAGTATACGCTATAGCAATTAAACTAAGCAATTCCTAATCGTACATACAAATGTTGGCATTCATTGTGGCACGCAAGTTTGTTATATTTTAAACACTTTGCAGAGGGTGTAATACCTTTGTTGTGAAGTTAATAACGCATTCAAGAATACGCCTCCGACCCTTCAAACTATATATGTATTCTTGATCCACTTCGCTAGTCGAGTCGATAAGGCTATGTCCGTCGCTATATCTGTTTCTATGCAACGTAGTCCCTCAGTTTTCAAAAAGAGAATGTCAAAGGCGACGAGATTGTATCACCATATCACATAGATGAAATAGGAACAAATCAAAATAGGCGTAGAAAAACATGTTACCCTTTCTGCTACAATATAATTACACAAATGTGGCATATTCAGCTCATAGCCAGTCGCGGAATAGAAACATCTTAGCTTATTTTACAGCAAACATAATAAATATAGTATAATCATCAATTCCTAATTAAATTTTCTATTTATACTAAAATTTGCATATGAACAAATGGGCTAAGAAACGAGCGCATTACCTGTGACCCCATAAGATAAATATATTCTTAATCAGCTGCATTTTCACAGCCCATAAATCCATGTCATTCTGTCCGTATGTGCGGCTTTTTTTTTAATAAGTTGTATGACCTCAGTTTAAGGGCTATCTTACGCATTTTTGCTTAATGAACCTATGACCTCGGAGGTACCGGGCTGTTGCGATAGAATCAATTGTAGTATTACACAATTGTGGAATATTCAGTTCACAGCCAGTCAGTGAAAAGTACAGAAAATGTTATATAATATTGCGAGCTGCGGTCTACAAGTTGATATATGTCTAAGATAGCTGTTCTTTTCGTTTTATTATTATTATATCTTTTTTTCCATTCAATCCAAAAGACTACTGATAAAACGCTTGCCAAATGAGCTACAATTTCACAACATTTTTGTAGAGTAGATCGCAGTTGGACGCATTTCACTTTTGTTCTTAAAATGCGAATAAAATTTACTATTCATTATAGCTGCATTTGCTCGCCAACCAACGCCTTTGCAGCTCATTTGTTGCTGTCACCTCTCTCTATCCAATGCTCAGTGTCTCTACTGCTCACTCTCTCCTTCTTTATCTCTATCTCTATCTCTCTCTCTCTCTCTCTCTCTCTCTCTCTCTCTCTTTCTCTTTCTCTCTCTGCCACTCTGTAGCTTAAGTTGCCGCACAGCAACAAACTTGCCGACACTTATTAGCCTCGAGTACATCAATCATCGGCTTGTTTTAATTTTAAAAAATCGCACGCTGTTCAGCTGTATTGTCCTGATCATCCTGTTGTCGTGTAGTAAAAGGAATTGGGAGGGGGTGGGGGCGAACATGGTACGTCTGGCCTCCGCCAGGGGGTTGTGCGCAAGTTGTAGCACTTAATTAAATGCCACAGGCCACACGCCCCCTGTAGGGCTACGTAGCCGTGAATGGAATCCCGCCCACTGTGCAGCATGTGCGGTATCTCTTTCTGGCACAACCTTTTCTCTCTCTCTCTCTCTCTCTCTCTCTGTTTGTCTGTGTGTGTGTGTGTATATGTGTGTATCCTTGGGAAATTTCCAAAAGGCGCAAGGAAATTTTAGTATCACGTTTACAGACCGCCATTTTCTTTTGTTCTATTTTCACTTGAATTCACTTAGTGTTTTGGGCTTATGGTTCTTGTTGTGTTTCTGGGCCGGGGTTTGGGGTTGGTATTCGCTTCAAAATTCAACTTAAGCATTTTTCTTGTGGTCTACAAACAGACAGGAGTGGGGTGAGTTGGGTGTGGGCGTAACTGGCTTATCTGTCGGCACAAATATGCTTATGTGGCGCACAAGATTGATCTGTTTAATAAGCAACCTTAAATTTTGATTACGAAAAGTGTAAACCTTTTTAATCTTCTTTTATATCCGCCATGAAAATATATTTCCAGCGCCTATCTCTTTTTGATGCTGTCCATCAAAATGCATAATCTCAGCGAACTGATGTGGATGGTGTTTCGCCTCGTTGCTATTGAAGTAAGTGATCTCAAAGGGATTGGACCAGAATTTCTTGCATGGTATATTGCTGGCAGTGCTGGGGCTGCCCGTGCTCAGTGGTCCAAAGGAGGTTTTCTGATGCATGGATAGCATTAGGCTCTCCAGCTCCTTGTATGGTGTAGTCATGGCCAGGAGCGACAGCAGTTCGTGAACTGCCACATCTCGGCTCCAAGACATTGTTCGCCTTTTTGGCAGATAGTTGATGGAAACGGTTTTGCGATCTGCTCATTGCCGATAACCCCGACGCTCACCAAGAAGCTGGTCCAGAAGCTCTCGCTCCGTAGGCAGCTGCCTAGGATTAGGTCTCTTGCTGAGGTTGCTAACGCTCCAGATCCCGATTAAAATATAAAGAAAAGCTGCACAAGCGAAATCCAAATTGTAAGCGACACTGATCTAAGGAAAGTAATAAATATTTATATTTAAAATATTTGTGTATATTGTTAAATAACAACTCTCAAGCGAAAAAAATTAAACAATTGTATAAGAATATACTATTTCATAGAATGTTTGGAATCTTCTCATTTTTAGAGTATTAGGGGGGCAGGGAACACCTGAGCTCAGCTCTTTCCAGCTAATGCCAAAAACTGCAACGCACAAGGAAAGGCAAAATGCGAGAGTGGAGGAATTATTTAATAAGCTGTTACAAATAGTTTCCATTGGCTTAACGAATCGAAGATCAGTTGCAAAAAATTTGAGCCATTTGATTTACTTGCTGTTACTTGCGTTCTGTGTAGAGCGTTTGTCTTTTGTCAATTCAAAGCGTCACTACCCATGCGCTGCACATTTGTTTAAAAATCAGTGTTTCTATTTGTTTATGTGTGGAGGCATTGGCAGCGCCATTTGACACCGATGCCAGCCAACCGTCGTCGATTACTCACGGCTTGTCGTCCCTTCGCTGCTGCAGCTTCTGGAGCTGACAAAGATGCTTGGACTTGTAGACGACCTTGGCGTTGGTCTTTGTCGTCAATGGCAACTGCTTGGCATTGGAGCAATTTAAGTGAAAGTTGCACGTGTTTGGCTTAACCGCTAGCCTATCTTCCTATTGGAGGACGTTGTCTCTAAATCGTCGAACTCGATTTTATTGCACATGTCCAAATCGACGATGCCGTTTAGGCCTTCTGTGCTGATCGGATAACAGATCTTTCCAAATCGATTGAATAGTTGCACCCTTTTTATATGCCAGCGCTTGGTGAGATATTTAATTTGGTGTCGCTCCGGCACAATTCGCACAGTCGGCGTTCGTATTTTCAAATTCTAAGATGACCGCTGACGATTCAGTGTTGTTGAATGGTGGAAATATAAAATATATTCACCATAAATATCATTTGGTATTTACCAGTCTTCAGCGTAAAAAAGGAAGTTTCGAATAACGTTTATTTTCAATAAGCTGTTAATTCTAAAAAGTCTTAAAATCGTTTCGTTTCGAAACTTTGCCCACTCGAAACATACTTGAAATCATACTTGAAATTTAATTGTTAAAATAAAAACTTATCGATAAATATATTTATTTTTTTAACTTCACACTGCTAAGAGACATATCAAAGGAGCACATCTTTATATCATAACCGCCAATCAGTCAAATATTTTAAAGAACTGAGCATTAAATTGCATGATTGGGCAAAATGTCTAATGATTAGACTATTTATTTGCAAAGAAGTTTTAGCAAGAGATCAATACCGATGTTCTCAGGGTTGTGCACGTCTCGTCCCGAGTAAGTAAATAAATAAAACAATCAACGCATTAGCAACAAACAAAGAATGACATTTAAATTTCTATAATTAAAGGTTTGCATGGGCAAAAACCAATCAAATATTCCGAGTACTTCAAATGTAGATGCTGCCTTTGCCGAAGGTAATGTACCAAACGATGGCATTGTCGTAATCGATGAAATGTCGAGAACGATATTACTAGCTGTCCCATCTGCTTTGAGAAGATGAGGCGCTGTGAATTTACCAATCACCTGCCAGCGCCATTGTACAAGGGCTTATCAACATTGCCCGGAAACAGGTAGCCCATCAAGAAGGAAACATCGCATCATTGATCCGAAAGCAAGTCGTAAGTTGTGACATCCTTACGTTCAGCGAGCTAAACAATTTGACTACACGACAGTTGCACGAAGTGGGCGGCCATGCGCTGGTCTTCCATCAAATGTATCGTTTGAAATGCAATCGCAAAAATCTCTAAAGTTTACTTTAATACATATTTAAGTTTTCAGAGTTATTAGTTAAGTAATTCTCTGGAATAAAGTGGTTTATTAAATAAGCCCATGGAAAATTTAAAAAGAATATAATTTTTATTACAATTTTGATATTTCCCTACTTTGCTTTTCTTTTTATTTCTATTAAGCTAGAACTTGGAAATTTGTTGTTTATTTCTACCCTTAACAGATTCACCTAAATTAGTAAGGATTTGGAAATGCGGCATTGGTTTCACTACAGTTTCTGTTGAAGATGATGGATATGGAGTACGCTTGTATCGTCTAGCCATTGACATATCCAGATTCTCCTGGGAAAGATTTAGCATAAATGGATACGTGTTGTTGATGTTGTAGTGGTTGCTGTTGTTGTTGTTGTTGTTGTTGTGGTTGCAGTTCTCTTTGTTGTTCTTGTGGTTGCTGTGGCGAACGCTGCCGCCATGCTTGGAATGTTTGCCCTTGTAGAAACGACTGCTGGGGAGCTCTTGGCGTGGCTTGGATAAGCAATACTGCTGCTGGAGTTGGCCCAATGGTTGTTGCTGTGCATTCTGATAGTTGTAACGCACGTGTTGCTGCTGGTACTGCAAGCGACAGTTGTTGCTGAGCGCATTGTAATTGTCATGGCTTTTATTTAAGTAACGAGAATTGTCATTGCTGCACACCTTATAATTGTCGTTGCTAGTTACTGCTGCTACTGTTGGTGTTACCATTTGTTGGCTATGTTGCTGATACTCCGGCACTGTCGCTGTCATAGTGTGGCCATTTAGGCTATGTTGCTGATGAGCCAGTACAGCCCCACTGCGGCGATCCGAACTGAATTCTCTATACTGATGATCTTTCTGCCGGCAATTGTCCCATTGGATGCTGTCCATCAAAATGCATTTGATGCCGTCCACAATGCTATTGGGATTCGGATCGATTATGTTGCTGTTGCATTGCTGGCTCAACCATAAATCGGCGGCATTTGGACGCTGGTTACAGCCATTCATAATAGGTTGCAATTGTTTCTGCTGCTGCTGCTGTTGCATTTGGTTTTTGCACTTGGCCTCATAGCCAATGGGCTTCAGGGCACTTTGAGGCATAATCTCGGCAAACTGATGTGGATGGTGTTTCGTCTCGTTGCTATTGGGCCAGAATTTCAATAATGGTACATTGGAGGCAGTGCTGGATCTGCCAGTGCTCAGTGGTCCAAAGGCGGTATTCTGAAGCTTTGATAGCGTCAAGCTGGCCAGCTCCTTATGCGGTGTACTTATTGTCAGGCGAGACAGCAGCTCATGAATTGGCACATCCCGTCTCCAGGACATTGTTGGCTCTTTTGGTATCTTGAGGCGATGATCATGTCGCTCACCAAGAAGCAGGCTCAAATCTTCAGGTCTCATGAAGCTGCCTAGAGTCAGTGGCTCGTGGTGATGTTGATATCGCTTCAGATCAAGATCAGAATACTGAGAGAAACTGCTCGAGCCAAATCTAAATTGAAAGCGTCGCTGATCTAAAGAAAGCAAAAAAATAATGTATTTATATTTAAAATATTTGTGTATATTGTTAAATAGCAGCTCTCAAATGAAAAACAATTAATTGAAATTTAGAATTCTTAGAGGGTGGGGGGGTGGGGGGGGCAGGGAGGTCAACTCTTTCCAGCTAAGGCAAAAGGCGAGAGTGGAAGAGGAAAGAGAGTTAATACAATTGGTCAGCTATTACGAATACTTTGAGTTGGCTTAACGGATCAAAAATCAGTTTCGTAATATCAGTGTTCCTATTTGATTATGTGTGGAGGCAATGGCGTCGGCAGTTGACACCGATGCCAGCCAACCGGTGTCGATTACTCACGGAAAGTCGTCCCGTCGAGCGGTTGCTGATGCTGGAGCTGATGGTAATTCTTGGACTTGTAGGCGACCTTAGCGATGGTCTTTGTCGTCAATGGCAACTGCTTGGATATGGAGCAATTTAAATAGGAATTGGGAGTGAAAGTTGCACGTGGTCGGCTTAACCGCTAGCCTAGCCTTGAGCCTACCTTCTTATTGGAGGACGTTGTCTCTAAATCGTCGAACTCGATTTTATTGCACACGTCCAAATCGACGATGCCGTTTAGGCCTTCTGTGCTGATCGGATAACAGATCTTTCCAAATCGATTGAATAGTTGCACCCTTTTTATATGCTAGCGCTTGGTGAGATATTTAATTTGGTGTCGCTCCGGCACAATTCGCACAGTCGTCGTTCGTATTTTCAAATTCTAAGATGGCCGCTGACGATTCAGTGTTGTTGAATGGTTGAAATATAAAATATATTCACCAAAAATACCATTTGGTATTTACCAGTCTTCAGCGTAAAAAAGGAAGTTTCGAATAACGTTTATTTTCAATAAGCTGTTAATTCTAAAAAGTCTTAAAATCGTTTCGTTTCGAAACTTTGCCCACTCGAAACATACTTGAAATCATACTTGAAATTTAATTGTTAAAATAAAAACTTATCGATAAATATATTTATTTTTTTAACTTCACACTGCTAAGAGACATATCAAAGGAGCACATCTTTATATCATAACCGCCAATCAGTCAAATATTTTAAAGAACTGAGCATTAAATTGCATGATTGGGCAAAATGTCTAATGATTAGACTATTTATTTGCAAAGAAGTTTTAGCAAGAGATCAATACCGATGTTCTCAGGGTTGTGCACGTCTCGTCCCGCGTAGGTAAATAAATAAAACAATCAACGCATTAGCAACAAACAAAGAATGACATTTAAATTTATATAATTAAAGGTTTGCATGGGCAAAAACCAATCAAATATTCCGAGTACTTCAAATGTAGATGCTGCCTTTGCCGAAGGTAATGTACCAAACGATGGCATTGTCGTAATCGATGAAATGTCGAGAACGATATTACTAGCTGTCCCATCTGCTTTGAGAAGATGAGGCGCTGTGAATTTACCAATCACCTGCCAGCGCCATTGTACAAGGGCTTATCAACATTGCCCGGAAACAGGTAGCCCATCAAGAAGGAAACATCGCATCATTGATCCGAAAGCAAGTCGTAAGTTGTGACATCCTTACGTTCAGCGAGCTAAACAATTTGACTACACGACAGTTGCACGAAGTGGGCGGCCATGCGCTGGTCTTCCATCAAATGTATCGTTTGAAATGCAATCGCAAAAATCTCTAAAGTTTACTTTAATACATATTTAAGTTTTCAGAGTTATTAGTTAAGTAATTCTCTGGAATAAAGTGGTTTATTAAATAAGCCCATGGAAAATTTAAAAAGAATATAATTTTTATTACAATTTTGATATTTCCCTACTTTGCTTTTCTTTTTATTTCTATTAAGCTAGAACTTGGAAATTTGTTGTTTATTTCTACCCTTAACAGATTCACCTAAATTAGTAAGGATTTGGAAATGCGGCATTGGTTTCACTACAGTTTCTGTTGAAGATGATGGATATGGAGTACGCTTGTATCGTCTAGCCATTGACATATCCAGATTCTCCTGGGAAAGATTTAGCATAAATGGATACGTGTTGTTGATGTTGTAGTGGTTGCTGTTGTTGTTGTTGTTGTTGTTGTGGTTGCAGTTCTCTTTGTTGTTCTTGTGGTTGCTGTGGCGAACGCTGCCGCCATGCTTGGAATGTTTGCCCTTGTAGAAACGACTGCTGGGGAGCTCTTGGCGTGGCTTGGATAAGCAATACTGCTGCTGGAGTTGGCCCAATGGTTGTTCCTGTGCATTCTGATAGTTGTAACGCACGTGTTGCTGCTGGTACTGCAAGCGACAGTTGTTGCTGAGCGCATTGTAATTGTCATGGCTTTTATTTAAGTAACGAGAATTGTCATTGCTGCACACCTTATAATTGTCGTTGCTAGTTACTGCTGCTACTGTTGGTGTTACCATTTGTTGGCTATGTTGCTGATACTCCGGCACTGTCGCTGTCATAGTGTGGCCATTTAGGCTATGTTGCTGATGAGCCAGTACAGCCCCACTGCGGCGATCCGAACTGAATTCTCTATACTGATGATCTTTCTGCCGGCAATTGTCCCATTGGATGCTGTCCATCAAAATGCATTTGATGCCGTCCACAATGCTATTGGGATTCGGATCGATTATGTTGCTGTTGCATTGCTGGCTCAACCATAAATCGGCGGCATTTGGACGCTGGTTACAGCCATTCATAATAGGTTGCAATTGTTTCTGCTGCTGCTGCTGTTGCATTTGGTTTTTGCACTTGGCCTCATAGCCAATGGGCTTCAGGGCACTTTGAGGCATAATCTCGGCAAACTGATGTGGATGGTGTTTCGTCTCGTTGCTATTGAAGTAAGTGATCTCAAAGGGATTGGGCCAGAATTTCATTAATGGTATATTGGAGGCAGTGCTGGATCTGCCAGTGCTCAGTGGTCCAAAGGCGGTATTCTGAAGCTTTGATAGCGTCAAGCTGGCCAGCTCCTTATGCGGTGTACTTATTGTCAGGCGAGACAGCAGCTCATGAATTGGCACATCCCGTCTCCAGGACATTGTTGGCTCTTTTGGTATCTTGAGGCGATGATCATGTCGCTCACCAAGAAGCAGGCTCAAATCTTCAGGTCTCATGAAGCTGCCTAGAGTCAGTGGCTCGTGGTGATGTTGATATCGCTTCAGATCAAGATCAGAATACTGAGAGAAACTGCTCGAGCCAAATCTAAATTGAAAGCGTCGCTGATCTAAAGAAAGCAAAAAAATAATGTATTTATATTTAAAATATTTGTGTATATTGTTAAATAGCAGCTCTCAAATGAAAAACAATTAATTGAAATTTAGAAATCGACGATGCCGTTTGGGCCTTCTGTGCTGATCGGATAACAGATCTTTCCAAATCGATTAAATAGTTGCACCCTTCTTGTACGATGTCGCTTGGTCAGATATTTTATTTCTTGTTGCTTCGGTACAATTCGGACGTTCGTATTTTCAAATATTTCATAGCCGCTGACGACGTAGTGTTGTCGTTTGCACGTAAATATGTAAGATTGACATATTCACCAAAAAATACCATATAGTATTTAATATTCTTCAACGTTTAACAGAGCAAAAATTAAGTCATATTGCTTTGAATACAAGCTCAAAAATTGTTAATCCTAAAAAGCCTTACGACTTATTTCCTTTTGGAAACTTTTGCAACTCGAAACTTATTTGTAAGGTAATGTAAATTAGTGTTGTCAGACCTTCACGAAAACATCGATATATTTTTGTTCACTTCATTCCGCTGAAAGACGCAGCAGAGAAACAGCTGTGAGCTTCGCTTCTCATTTGGAACCGCCAAGCTGTCAAATATTTTGAAGACCTGCTCGTTTGTCGCTGCGCATTATAATACACGATTGTCTAAAATGTCTGATGATCCAGACTACCTGTTAGCAATGAAGCTTCAAAAGGAAATCGATGCTGATTTAATCAATATTGATTCGGACTCGCCCTATGTAAGTAACTGAATAAACCAATAAACACACTTACAACACAGAAGAATTAAAAAATAAATTCCCATAATGACAACTTTGGATAGGCAAAAACTAATCCAATGTCGGTCAAAGATGACGACTATCAAGTGGCGATGCAGCTGCAAGCCGAATTTGATGCAGAGAATACCACAAATGCAGATGAAAGTACTGCTTTCTTTGCCGAAGCCACTGAGCCATCCGACATTAGCATTTTGGTGCGCGGTATAAGCAACAAGAAACGAGCACACGTAATTATATACATATTTATCAATATGTTGAATATAAATAAACCATTGATCTTACATTTATATTATCTAGGAGCCCGTTGCCCACGAAGACACTTACCTGGATCAGACACAGAATCTCGTCCATCCAGAATGGGAGCTTGTCGATCCCACACCAGACATATTCACCATGTTCGTACGTTTCGATGAGAAGTTCTTTAATCGCCGTCTTAGCGCCGTCGCTGTCCAATGGAGCAAACGTATGTATTCCTGCGCCGGTATCTGCTATCAGCGCGGCAACCGCCTCGGCAAGGAGGTGATTATACGCCTCAGCGAGCCGCTACTTAAGCTGCGTCCACGCAAGGATCTAGTGGAGACCCTGCTGGTAAGTGCATAAATATATGTGGTAATAAATATATGTATGGATATTTGTAAATCATTTGGTCTGCAGCACGAGATGATACATGCATATTGCTTTGTGCTAAACATATTGGAGGGCAATGGCGGACATGGACCCAACTTTAAGCGCATTATGGGAACAATAAACAAAGTTGCGGGCACTAATATAACCGTTTATCACACATTCCACGATGAGGTGAACGCATATAAGACGCACATTTGGCGCTGCAATGGCATTTGCCAATATCATCATCCCTTTCAGGGCTGGGTGAAGCGCACATCAAATCGCGCTCCCGGTCCCAGTGACCAGTGGTGGACAAAACATCACCGCGAGTGTGGCGGCACCTTTGAGAAGAAGAGCGGGCCACCGACAGCAGCTGTCAAATCAAGCAATCCAGTTGGAAAGCCAGCATCGAAGATATCAAGCACAATTACATCAACTTCAACCGATGACATTCGCAAGTATTTTGGCAAAAAGAAGCCATCTGTTAATTTACTGCCGCAAGCGCAGCCGCATCTTGGACTACCAGGCGCATTTCCGCCCACCTCATATCCGGGTCTATCGAACGAACCATTTGCTGGCATTCAGACCAATAACGCAAAGAAGCGTGGCAACATAGTTGGCTTTAAGGATCTGACCAGCGATGGCAGCTCTAGCAACGAGGACAAGGCCAAGGCCAACTCCAGAGCCGGTGATATGCAGGGTAAGGGCTATAGTCTAACAACGAGCATCCCCGGTCAGCTCCGGCCGTCAGATAATGTAAACCTGAACCATTTGCGCGATATCTGGTCCAAGCGTTTTGACAACGAAAATAAACAAACTGAGCCAAAACAAGACACGCAAAGCAAACAGAATCCGAGCAAACGTCGACGCAATTCTTCAGAGACCGAAGGCTGGGTGAAATGCGATAAAGATATTTTTATAACTATATCAGATAGCGAGGATGAGGTTGAGGCTGAGAACAAAGTTGTGCTCAGTAAATCACAAAAACCGGCAGCAATAAGTAGTCATGATCGTACCATTAACATCAAGCGCGAGGTTATGGAGGAGGAGGAGCTATACAATGACGACGACATTGTCATGATCGATGATGAGTACGATGATAACGTCGATGAAATGACCGCAGCCATTGAGCTCTCCGATGTGTCGATTACTGAAGATCTGTTTGGGGAGGATACGCTGCTGCAAGAATTCCAGCTCGAGAACGATGTGGTTGCCAGCAGCTCGCGCATTAAGTTTAACGCTGCCAATGATATTACTAGCTGTCCCATCTGCTTTGAGAAGATGAAGCGCTGCGAATTTGCCAATCACCTGGAAGGCTGCAGCATCACCATTAAAGTGCCAGCGCCATCGTATAAGGGCTTATCAAAACTGCCCGGCAACAGAAACACCATCAACAAGCCAAAATCATCACAAAAATCAAAACCCAAAAGCTCAAGTAAACAGATTTTAAGAAGCGCTGGATACTCAGAAAGCGAAATTGCTTCGCTTGATCTCAGTACGTCCAGCGAATCAGACAATATGACACCACAGCAATGGCGTCAACGTTCCCTCAAGAAAAAGACCAATCAGTGCCCCAAGTGTGGTCAGGAAATGCTTGGCCATCAAATCGAGGCACACCGTATGATCTGCAAGCGCAAAAAACGCTGATATTCTAAATTCGTATTTACAAAAACATGTCATATGCGACTGGAATTACTTACAATACAAATAATTTGTCAGTTATTAATAATAATAATATTTTTCGTTATTTCTATGAATAGTTTTTTTTTTTTTTTTTTGTTATGTTTTTTGGTACATTTTGCATTTATGTTTTGTTTCCATTAAACTAGTTTTTCTTACGGCTTATTGATTTTGTTTTTTGTAATTAATATTGATCTCTTTGAACTCGAAAATATCATTGGATGTACTTCAAATCGATGACATATATTTGGAAGATTATGCGCATGAATCTTATAAGATTCGACCAAAATATCGTACATTTGGCTTGTGGGAATAGCGTGCGGCAAGCGCTGGCCAATGGACGACAAACATGTCGGCCAGGGGCAAGAGAAGGCGGCCACTCAGCGAAAGCGTTTCGACGCGACAATAACTCTCCACAAAGACTATCCGGCTGTGGGCGGGCAAGCGGCCAAGCAGTCGCCACATATATGCTGCATAGCAGTAGGGCACACAGGTTCCAGGCCCGTTGCACAGTACCAGTTGTGGCCGGTCGCGCCAAACGAGCCAGCAGCTCCAGAGGAGTGACCACAGCGTTGTGAATATACTGCTCACCCAGCTCTGGCCGACGCTTCGACTGCGCGGCACTCGGATGAAATCGCTGTCCTTCGTCAAAGAAGGTATTGCGGAACGAAGCTGTCGCTCTGAGGTATCATCGCTATTGGCCACTATGTAACGTACCGGCTGGTATTTATTTTGGTATGTGTTCTGATCACGAAGCATTGCCTGATTCATTTTGCACATTTCAGCGGTATGGCCGCCCGATCCGAGTATAACAAAGGTGGGGTGTGCCGTCCAAGATGTCGGTGATTTTCTCGTACTCATCATTGTTTCGATTAATTGCGGAGACCACTTGGAAATTTCTAACCAGCTATTGTTTACCTTTTCAAAATAATCTCTGGCCACACTATGCAAGTATAAGAGTTGTTTAGTCTGGTTACTCTCAGTAACAGTTTCGTGCAAATCCATGTCTTTAATAAAAACATTCATATGCAACACTTAATGTTATTTATTTATATGGCTTTAAATTTAAATTTGAATTTAATTTGTAGAAAGAAAAAATATTAGTTTATATCCAAGTGAACATTTGTTTGAAAATGAATTTAGACGTAACGCATATTTAATATTGTATTCATTTATTATTATTAATTTATCAATTATTTATTTTCTGAACGGAGAACGAACATATATTTAAAAACCTCCAGTAATATTGCGTACCTTCTGTATGTTTTTTTTTTTAATTTCTTTACCACGTCGTATAACTACAACAACATTAAATCGTACATTTAATTTTAAACAATTTCTTTTTTGGGCTAGTGTCCCAATGCCGTAAGTGGCGCAAAAAAGTAAATATATTTAATTATTTAAAGTAAAGTTTTTTGTTGTTTGATTTATCAATTGAGAATAGACATTTACAATTTTTTTTTGCCATTTTACATTCGAAATAAAAAAAACAAGTGTTAAAGGCTAGAGTTGGACAAATCCTACAATTATACGTGAGTAAGTTTTTAGTAGATGGTGGAGAGGGTAAGCGAATCGTCGTTCAAATAAATTGTCTTTCTAATGTTCCCTTTGGTTATAACAACAATGCCACCTACCTATGGATGCAAAACTGCTCAGTTTTCGTTCGGTTGTTATAGTAATCTTTTGAAATCAGCTGCTTAGTGATGTGCAGATTTGTGTAGGGCTGTACGATTGTTTAAACGGCGGGCATGGGTAGACACACCCCTCAACTTTTATTACTTTCAAATGTCTGGTCACACTACATTATTAAACAATTTAAAAAAACAATAAGTGACACATTTGTTGCAAATTTCGTTATTTCCGTTTAAATGAGTATATAATTTGCTATCTAGGGTATAAAGTAAAGATTTGGTTTGGTGGAATTTGAAGAAAAGTAAAGTAAAATAAAAAGATGCAATGATGAACCAAATCATTTTTGGAAAATCATCTTTCACATAGCAACTTATGTTGCTATTTGCATTAAAAAAACTAAAAACTAAGAAAAAAAAAGTGACTTCGCGCTCCTTATATATTAGTTGTTATCTTCTTCGAAATAAACAAGCCCCTAAATTTGTTTCACAATTTTCCTTTTCTATATTAACAAAAGCAGCGCTTGCCATCTAAATATGTCCAAGGATGCAAGCAGCGCGTTTGTTCAACAGAATTTGAGAAAGCTTGTGACATGTTTAGCTTGCGGCGACGTAAGTAAAATCACTGCATATGTGTTTATATATATTAACACTGCTGATTTCTGATCTCTGATTTGTGCAGTCGACAACATCTCAGAGACGAGCCTTAGAGCTATATGGATTGCACAAGGTGCAAAATCATCGATCCTTGGCTATCAATAGCCACGAAGTGCGACGATCCGTTGATAATATGATCGAGAGATTTCGCTGCGAGGGCATGCCGTGTCAGGCTGGCACGCTGCGTTATCTGAGCACGCTCATCATGGACCACAAGTCGTGGAAGTCGCACTACGTGACGGACGTACAATATTCGGTCATCGATTTCCTGATGAGCGTGACCTATGCGCCCATCCAGACGGTGCGACGCAATAGAAGACTGATGGATCTACAGCTTCGGGTCCTAAACCATGATCTCGAAACGGCGCCGACTAACGATAAACTCATGAATCAGTCCCTGTCTAATCCTGCAGAGGCAGACGTCGATTGGGTGGCACTACTAAGAGAGGATTTCGCTAAAGCATCACCACGAAGCTCGGATAGCAACAGCAGCTTGAGCGTAGGTTCTTTTTTTTTATGACAATTAAAAATTTGCAGCATGAAGCTTAACCTTCTGATGCTTTGTCTACTTCAAAGGACTGGTCCGATGACGAAGAATATGTCAGTATAGAGGACACAATGCCTGAGATCAAGGAAGAGGAATTAAGTACGAGCCTGCAGCGAGATGGCGTGTTGTTTATCAGGGATTTTTCTTGCAACAGCGATACCTCGATACCCGTCCAGTGCCACTCAACTGAATCGACATCGTTCAGTAGCACCCCAAAACGTTCCAGCTGGTGCAAGCTGCCCACGCTGCCCACGTTGTCAACGCTGCAGGCTCCAAGTGCGCTGCCAACATACACAAAATTTATCGTCGATTCCACTAATCTGCCGACAAAGGTGCATTCTCATTGGTGGTTTCAAGACGTCAAATGCTGTACATATACAATGGATTCCGATCCATTATCGAACTTTGCTGTTGCTTATGTGCAGTATATGAATCAACAGACGCAACGCTTCCTCCTCAAAACCATCGATGAACACAGCCTGATTCGTGAGATCATCTTCATGTTTTTTATGCCGGCCAGTTGCTGCTTCTTTCATGTGCACCCAGAATCGATGGAGATCAGCGTTCGCAGTAATGTTTCCATCTGTAGCGTTAGCAGCGTATGTATATCATAAAATCAGAAATGTATAGCAATTATGATTCCCAATCGTATTGTAATGTTAATTAGGGCACTCTGAAAACAGTGCTGGAGGCGGAGGTGCTGCCAGCCATGCAGGCCATGCAACAACTGCGTCAGATTATCAAAGAGCATACGCTGCTCAAAGACCATACGCCCACCTCAGGGACACTTCAGTGCTTTGCTGTGGGGCTGCGCGATCTCATCCAACCCATCGAGCAGCGTCTCATTGCCTTCGAACGGAATCTGCTTGACTGTGGTGCCGGCATCATAGAGTTGTCTCTAACGCTAATTGGCTTTGTGCGGCACATGAATGTGGAATTCAGGCAGCTGCAGGTTATCCAATCGCTTGCGGTAAACGCAATTGTTACGGCCCCGCCGCATCTGCGAAGCGCCTATCTGCTCTCTCATCTGTTCAAGCACACAAAAATACACGTACCATACCAGAAGATGGCAATGGCACTCCTGCTGATCACACTGAAGCGCTATTGCACCATCATTGACAACTGGTGGAACAATGGCGATCTTCAAGACAGTCGCCATGAGTACATAATGGAATACAGTCGCGAAGACAGTCTGGATGCTGTGCAAAGCGTACGTGAACGTTGCCGAACGGAGGACACAAAGGATGTGCATCGAATTATACTTAAGGAACTGCAGGACTGCAAATTCTATCACTTGCTTATGGAGCATGCACTCGAGTTCGGTGAGACGCAGAATCTGCTGGGCAGCCACAATTTGCTGGGTAAGTTGATTGAGACCAGCAAACAGGTTGGATCGCTGCACTCGGATCTTATCAAAGAGCTCTTCGATGAGCTGAGGAGCTTTGGGAGCGTCGCCTGCCCAGTTGGTCGACGGCGTCCTAGCGTTCTGGACGATGTTCGCCAGAAGTTGCAGCACGACAATGCGCTGATACTGCAGAGTGCCAGTGAGCTGGGCGATCCGCAGCTAATGGGCCTTTTTACGCAGCACCTAAAGCCAGCACAACGGGAGCAAGTGCAAATGGAACAGAGATCGCTTCAGGTGCTCGATATATTGGAAGCGCTGGAACTATGCACGCCACTGCAGCTGCCTCAGGTGCTGCTTCGTGCACTGGCCAAAGTATTGCAGAAACGCATCAAGCTGGCCAATGTCTTTGTGATGCGGTGGTATCGTAAGGAGTTGTTGCTGGGTGAACATGTACGCTTTCTGCGCCATCTGCTTATGCTGGAGGCCGACTATCTGCTTTATCCGTTCTATACATGGCTCTACCGCAAGATTGAATCGGGCGAGCAGTGGGCGCGCACATCGGATCTCACCAAGAAACTGTACACGGTCCTGGATCTGCACTATCCCGGCATGGCCAGCGAGATATATGTGGAGACTATTTCGCGCATGCGCTCACAGTCAATTAAAGTATTCGAAGCTCTGGAAGCTATCGAGGTGAAGTACACCATGCCGCAGGCGCTGTCGATCATTGTTACAGAGGAAAATATGAAATGTTACAATGATATTTGGCGGCTACTTCTCAAGATCAAGTGGGCGGCATGGAAGCTGGAGAATATGCGTTTCATACGGCGTAAGTCGAAAGATCTGTACGCACCGCTCGATCTGCTGGGCCTGACAGTGCGCCGGCTGGAAATGCTTCGCTTCTGGATGATCAATCTGATCAGCAGCCTGCATACGCATCTCTGCACCCACGTCATACACGCCATGGGAATGCACTTCGAACTGGAACTGAAGAAGACGCGCAACATCCGCGAGCTAACTAAGCTGCACAAAGACTATCTATTGCAGCTATCCAGGCATTGTCTGCTCACCAAAGAATTTGAGGACTTTCGCTCGGCTCTGGAGCAGATATTCCATTTGGTATTTGTGCTGGACATGGAGTGGCACAGCTGCAGTAGCTATCTTAATGATTCGCATGCGCTGAGCATAGATCCGAGCTTTTGTGAGGGTGACAGCAGCTATGTGGGCTGCAATAGTTTGTATGCCTCTGAAGAGAATAACGGCTTGGAGTATCTGGCGCTTAGCCAGGTGGGCGAGATTGAAGGCACCTACAAACGTTGCCATCAATTGCTGGCGTCAACACTCACGACGCTTGTCTATAAGGACGATCACAAGATTTGTAAGTGAAAATCATTTATTTATATTACTTATTATATTCTATCTATCTTATCTATTCTATCCAACTATCTGTTTCTTATACACATTTTTATCTCGTTTTCCTTGCAGTCAGTTCTCTGGAACTGGCTCTGAGCTCGAGCGTGCCCTGCTAAATCTATGACCGATCCCACGCACCGTCGCCCACACACACACACGTGTAATTACATTATTCATCAAAGCTTTGTTTGTGTCAGTAGAAAGCAAGTGGCGTTGTGTTTATTAAACATAATATTGAAATTATTAGCATTATGCTTATGAGTAAAATACATGAAATTAAGCACATGTTGTTGATAAGTAAACCGTCTAAAGTAATGCATGTTGCGCTTTTGGAAGTAACGCTTCATTTTCTCTAGCTGTTAAAATATTGTGTATACCGTCAAATGAATAAATTGTTAACATTATTACGTATTTAATTGTTAAATTGTAATGTGTGTGTTTTTTCTGTATTGTTTAAATATTAATTTTATTTATTTTAAGTTTGATCACATTTTAAAATGCAAGCAACTAAGGGGATGATTTATATGCCTTGTTGTCCTGGCAACCATGACCGGTAAAAGCGGCAAAACAGCAAATCGAAAAAAGCCAAGCGGCAGTTGTTAAAGTTGTCGGTGAACTAGTTGGTTATGAGAATGGATACCGAGATAAGGAGCAGCAGCAACTACTACAACAATGGCCAGACATGTACGTAGATACACAAATGTATATATTTTAAATATATGCGTATATTTTTAGTGCTGCCGCATCGTTCCAATTTGTTGCTGCAAATGCTGCTGCAGACCAATGCCTACGTGTCGATCATCTGGGGTTTAAGCTATTTGCTGCACATGCTCATCTGGGTGAGTTAAATCAGCCAAATTATTTACATATATATACATCTGTCTCAGTTTTGCTGATCTGATGCAGTCGTTTCGATTGTGGAACTACACTGGCCTGGCCATGCTGCTGGCCTATGTGCTGGCAGTTGGTACTGAATCACTCCGCCTCTATGCCAGCTACTCAATTAATCTGGGCACTGGTGCGACGACAATGTGGTTGCTGTTGACGCTAACACCTTGCGTCCTGCTGCCCGCGCTGGTCTATCTGCGTCTGGCTGCTGCTTTGGGTGACTGCTGGCTGCAGTTCATCTCCAATGTGCAGCTTGTATTGATTGCATTGGAGGCGCTCGTAGCGCTCATACATTATGCACTGTGCACCTCCAGCATTAAGGAGAAGGAGTCGCGGCAACTGCTGATGCTCAAGACCAAACAACTGTAACTGCAATGTGCACGTTAATGTTTATGTGGATTTTGACTTAAATATCATTATATTCTAAATAGTGTATGTATCAGCGAATAGTATAGTACTATCAATATAAGCTAAACTAGCAAACTAATGGAATTTCGATCATCATCACTTGAATCACACTTTCCGCGCATCGTCCAAACTGTGCGCCTTGAGCAGTGCATCGATCCGATCGAGTTGCGCCCGCATTGTGGGCAAGTATTTGGTCAGCACCTCGATATTCTCCTGCTGAGCGGCCCCCTGGCCCAGCAGCTGGCTACGTGTGGGCACCCAACTATAAATGATCTGGAGAAAAAACAATTAGAAAACGTTGCATTTTGGACACTTTCGATGGTTGAACTCTCACCTTGATGGTGCTTTGGACAATGAAGCCGTGATAGGGCTTAAGGGTGCGCTCGTAGGCATCCTGTAAATGATGCTTCAGTGCCTCTGTGTTTTGTGTATCGTTGTAGATGTTCTCGAAGAATGTGCAAATTAATTGCAGACCGCGCTTTAGCCAGAGTAGCGCATTTGCCGCAAAATTATCCACACTCACATTCTTCACAATCATATCTTCCAGATATTGATATTTCAGCACATCCGTGCCATAGACTTTGGTTAGTTTCTGTGCCGACGATGTGATAAATACTTTTATGACATACATGTTTGAGAAAAAGGTTAAAACTTACATTTATATTGCCATTCATATCGCTGATTACGGGCGTGAACAGCTTACCAAAGGTTTCTATTTTAAAGAATGCGTGCATTTAGATAACATAATTTATATATAATTCATTCATAGCGATCGATCAACTACTGATCGAAATGGCTCACCAATTACAGTTACGATTTCCTTTGCCGCATTTAAAAATATCTGCGTTTCGATTTTATCCGTCGCATCCGGGAAGCCTTTCAAGACTTTGAATTGTATGCGCGCATCCACCATATTTAATTGGGTTCCTGTACGATCTTACAGCTCCTGCTCCAGTTGAACTCTGAAATATGAATAACACAAAAGCTCTACAATTAGTTATTAGCGCAGGTTTTTCGTGTCTCTTGCCTTTGGCATTAGTTCAATATGAATCTAATACACATATATATATATTATTTTTTCAATATGTTTATCTTATCAGGCGACCAGCCAAAAATAATTGTTTTTTTTTTTAAAGTTTGCTTGTTAGTTGCTTCTATAAAAGCATATTCACTATCGAACTGTTGGCTTAACAACAACAAACAAACAAAAAAAAACTGAAAACAAAATGTAAGAAATGCTGCGAGTTGTTTGTCGACGCTGCACAGTGTTAAACGAAACGAATTTACGTGTTCCAATTTCAACTCGACTTTAATCTCAAATCAAACTGTTTGTAATATATATTTTTGTTGACATACCTCTAAGAGTACTTTGAGTATTTCAATGTTGACTGGCTGAGATTTCTGCGGTTTTCTGAAAGAAGATACAAGGAAAAATGTTGATTTCTCATTAGTTAATTGAAATTAAATCTATTTTCGAATATTATTCATTTGCGGGGCTTACACCAATGTGCAGCAATGCTGACAACGCAAAAGTTTAACCCATTTGACATAGACAACTATCGATGAGTACTTCTCCGCGAGAGTCGTCTTGAGGCTCTATCTCTCCCATGTCTCTCTCAGCTGGTTTGCCAACTCAGCTGAGAGATCAACTAATAAAAACTCAGTCTCAGTCTCTATTTCGACTTTAACTATATGCGTGCGATCATCGAACTTTGATAATAATTCGAGAGCAAGTTCCGTCAGTTGATGTTGGTAACAGACGGGTTAACAGCTGCGCGCATGAATCATCTAGTTATGAGTAGTGTCGGATATATGTATCTACATATGTCGGAACATGACTCACAATATGACTAGCTATATCTTCCCCAGTCCATTAAGGCAGGACAGCACTTCATAATGGGTTGCAAACCTTCACATTTTCCACATGCCCATTTGTTATTCATTAATTGAATCAAGTCAGAACTATGGATTTGAAGGCCTATTTATAATTCAAAAAATATATAATTCTGTATTTTAGCAGTAGACATTGCCCACTGAGCTTTACTTGTTTAAATTATTTCAATAGAGATTTCAAATTAGTTTTAAAGATACGCTTTATCTTTAATAGATAGCCAAGTTCCGTAATGATATTTATATATATGTATATCTATATGTGTTTATATATATGTATATATATATATATATATGTATATGTATATACATATTTATAAATATATACATATGATTTATATATATATATATTTGTTGGTAATACGTGGCTTAGCTTAGGTCAAGTGGTCAAAAAAAGTGACCAAAAATTAGGTTGAAAAACAATAATTTTGCATGAAAGAGACTTTAGACAGTTTTGGATTTCGTAGTGTAAATTTAGTGGATGAGCATAGTATATAAATAGATCTACGACTATTAATTAAATAAATACATACGAAGATAACTGTAGGTAAAAGTTGTAAGTAACTACTTGCGTTATGTTATATTCTGATTATTGAGCACTACGATTTCATTTGAAAGCACAGCGCATCAGTAGTTATTGTGCTCTTTATCAGGTATCATGTCAACGACTACTAAAGAATATTCGTGAATCATTACTTACACCAACTTGGAATACATTCAGATATCAGAAAATGAGAAAGAGCAAGATGAGATTTTAAAGCACTATAATTCCAAATAGGGGGATCGGTTGTCAATTCGACTTAAAGCTGGTTCAAAGCTCACCGGGGCGATAGCTAGTTGGATACGTTGTCACAGGTCAAGCGTTTGGTGTCGCCATCAATGGTCAGTACAAAGACGTAGTGGGTGCGCTGGGTGGCCAAAAGATTCCCGAGCGCAGCGGGCAGCTGGAAGCGATACGTCTGCTGCTGCTCCTCGAACACCTCGTAGTGGGCAACCAGGCTATTTTGATTGCAGCGCAACTCGATGAGACGCAGTGGCATACTTGACACAATTTCAGCGGTCGCTGCCAGCAATTCAATGTGTGGCTGATGCTTCTGAACCTGGGGCTCCAAGTCGGGTCGCATCCAGCGATGCTGGGCGAGAATGACGGCACAGTTGTTTGTAAAGTAGAAGCTATCGTTGCGTCGCTGCTCGTGATAGGTATCCAGATATTCGCTGCCCACCGGTTTATTTAGCTTCAGCTGGGTGAAACGTGGACGCACCAGAGATTTGGATGCATCTGTGCCCGACGCCGTCGGAGGAGCCACAATACGCTGCGGCAGATGCTCCGTGGGCTGATCAACGGTTAACACACGATTTAGAAAATCAAATCCATGGCCCATCACACCATTGATGGTGTGTCCGAGATCGAAGCAGTGGCCTAGCTCGTGACAGACAGCGCCCAAGGTGCTAGCATAGACACCACCGTAGGTGCGACGATAGTTGCTCTCGTCCGGCAGTCGTGTCACATCCACACGCCTCGTGCACCTTATGCACTCGCCAATCTCCGCAAAGCGTCGTGGCCATGCATAAAAATGTCCGCTGCCAAACAGAGCCAATCCACCGCCACCCAAAGCAGCGTGTGCCTTTAGATGCCGACGGATGTTCCCGTAACTGTAATCACCGCTGGCCGCCACTCCAGCGCCGTCGTAGCGCGTACAGCCAATGAATGCGACAAACTTAAGATGGAGTTGCTGGCCCCAGTGGGGACAGGCGAGTATCTCGCTAGCGAATCGCTGCCAGAGCTCGTCCTCGCCGCATCCACGCGCCGTAGCCTCACTCAGCTGGCTGCGGAAGATGCGACAGGTGCCGTTTAAGCTGAACGTGCGATTTGCATAGCCGGCCGCGTGCAGCTTATGCGCATAGATGCACTGCACCAGGCGCAGATTCAAATCAATTAAAGTGCAACGTTCCCGCTGCAACTGCTCTGATTCTGCCGGCTCGTCGTCGTGGTCGCTGGGCCGACACAATAGATATAATGGTTGCACACGATATGCGCTGAGGCGTCGCTGATAGCTAAATTGCAGCAATCGTTTGCTGCTGCAGCAGTTTAATTGCAGTTCACACAGCTCCTCCTCCTGCACCTCCTGCGACTCCTTCTCCGACTCGGATTCCAAATCAAACAGTAGCTTAAACTCACCAACAGCAGACAGCTGGGTGAGTTGCTCCCGTTTTGTGCGGCGCAATGCTAGTGTTGCCGTCAGCTGATTGCTGCTGGAGCAGCTGGGCAGCAGTCGGCCCTTTATCAGTAGGAGGCTATGACGCACTTTATCCGACTCCCGCAGGGATTCGACTTCAATCTGATGGGTGCGCTTGCAGACGTGTACGCTGCTGGTCATTGCTCCCCGACCGGCGCAACGCAAATCGGATTACAAAACAGCTGACAGCTGCATGCATCACAGCTGTAACAATTAGAGATGAGCGCGTGCCCAGACATAACGTGACACGTTATGTATGAAGCCCAGCAAAAAAAAGGAAGGAAAACCGCAGCACGCAAATAATCCCAATGTGTTTTACATGGCTTAAAGAATTGCGCTTGAGAGTTTAACAAAAATAACATTAAATAGCAGCACATCTGTCACAAGGGAAAGCTCCTGTAAGCATTAAGTGAATTGTTATATTAACAATCATTCTACGAATAATTAAGTTAAAAAGCTCAATGTTAAATGCTAAACCAATTGTCTCTGGCATTCAGGTTGGCAGGGAGATCATAATATATTGATGGTGGCGTTTACGAGCCTGTACTCTATGTATGTGTGTATGTGAGTGTGTGTGTGTGTGTGTGTATGATAAATGTTAACACGATATCACACGAATATATATCACACTTTTATTATTATTATCTATAATCATCTATCTGTATAGATAAATAAGTGTACCTAATTGGCTGAATAAACTCATAATTTAATTCATCCTTAATTAATTCAAAGCATTCCCAACTGTTTAGTCTGGCCATATATATAAAGTGATGACCGGTTTATACAATCACAAGCAAACAAATATTGCTAATTAACATATTTTTGCACTCTACACCTCTCTTAAAGTTCTAATATAATTCAAAGCATCGAAATCGTAAAAAAAAAGCATGGACAATTTGTGTGACGGTTCGCTTATTAGTTATTTATTAATTTTGTATAACTGAGCACAATTTCAAAGTATTTTCTGTTATTTAGAAGTCGATCTGCTCTCAAGCGGGGGTTCATGACCCACCGCGAAAATGCTAATACAAATCGATCGGTTCGCACATGAACCGGTTTGTTTTTTTTTTTAAGTTTGAACTTAAAACTAAGCTGACGACGACGTTGCACGCGTGCCGGGGTAGAGATTCCAGAGTTTGGGTTTCAGTTACAGTTAAATAAATAGTCTACTATTTACTAGCTAAGGTTGCCATTGTGCGTGGTGCGATATTTTGAAATGAGTTCCATGTACTCCTCGTGCTTGCCTAGACTGGCCAGCAGGCCACCTGTATTTACTGACGAATCGTGGGGTCCATATTGGATTTGGTCGCCTTCGAGCGTTGTCATAGCGCCGCCGAGAGCGCGCAGTATGGCCTCGCCAGCACAAATGTCCCACTTCTTGATGATGGAGGTATGCAGATAGGCAGTCGCATTATTGGCTACCACTTGCAGCACCTTATAGCCAGCGCCGGCGGCCGTCAGCAAGCTGACATTCGCGCCAAAAACATTGCGCGCCACATTCTTGACAGCGGCGGCATGGGACCGCGAAACGGTTATGATGGCTTGGTCGGAGTTGAGGCGCGGCATTTGGTGCAGCTCTTGCAGGTATTCGGACCTGCTTTGGCCCACCCACGCCCAGGCGGTTTGACCGCTGAAGGGACTGTGTATAACGCCAATCACTGGACGACCTGCCACAGCCACACACACCATTGTCGTCACATACTCGTACAGTTCCTCTGGGATACGAGGAATACGATTAGATTAGATTGAGCTATACGCTTTTTTGTGCGACAGTGATTTACCTGTAAACTCCTTGGTGGCATCTAACGGATCCACCCAGACGGTCACATCCTGAGCAGTGACCGACATGTCGGGCACCTTGGCCGTCTCGTGCAACACAGTTGGATCCAGATCAAAGCTGTACGCATCCTTGCAATGCTCCTTATCCTCCTCGGAGAAGATGCGTACACGTGGAAAAATGCGTTGTAGGCCCTGTTTCATCACACAATGCGATCGCCCGTCTGCGTCCGTAAATGGATCGTTGACACCCTCAGCCGTTTTGCCCTTGCTGCGCTCCTTCAATTGACGCGAGTGCATCACATCGACCACCTCCAGTCCGCCGCGCTGTGCAGCCTGTATGGCGGCAATGAGCATCTTGCGTAGATTCACATTATTGTCGCTACGCAGCATGCCGTAAATGGCCGGCCGCTCATCTTTCTGGAAGTTGAGAAAATACACAAGAGCAATGGTCAGCAGAATGGCAGTGATGGTTGCTGGCACCCGGTTGATGCGTATGGTGCGCCCGTTCATATTGTCTGTCAGTTTATTGCTCATTAGTAGTCAAGACGTCTTAATTTCTTCACAGTTCAGCTGAGCAGAAGCCGCCCGTAATTCTTTCTTCGTATACAAATTGCGTCGGTAGAAGTACCACTGGCCGCGAGCAATGCCAGATCAGCACAGGTTCTGCCGATGCCGCTGCCAATGCCCCGCTGCGGCTCTACCCTCTGCCGACAGAACACAACACAGTAAACACAAACTAAGAACAACAACAACAACAACAAATGGCGAAATACGAAACGTCTGTGTCAATAAACAAATACAGCTCGCTAACGCGGTCTTATTTTGAGAGAGCGTCTGCGGAGTTGGTAGGCTAGAGAGCCGCGCCAAGTCCACGTTACTGTATTTCACCCACTTGTTTCTTGTTCAAAACAAAACAATTCAGCAAAAAAAAAAGAAACAGAGTTGCCACGATAGACGTGGTGGCTGATCGATTAAACTATCGCTGAGTTTACTAAAGTAAATTAAGTTTGTATGCATATATATGTATATATATATATATATATATATATATATATGTAATCCTTTCAACGTATAAATGCATTTTTCTTTACTATATTTACTTATATTAAATGAATTTTATGTCATTAATTATCGGCTGCTTTGAAAATAATTGTAATATATTTTAACCTCAACTAACTCAAAATGCATTTTTTAAAACTTTATTTTCGATTAGGTTGCTCACATCTAATTGTACATATTGAACATATGCAACGAAATCCGCAAATTTCTAATCAGAGTTTTATTGACAACGAACTATCGAACAATTTGCAGCTCTGCCCCGCGATTTTAAAATCAGGGTGGCAGCCTAGCCTTCTAACTGTTTCTAACACGCAACGCGGGAAACATCATGTTAAAACGTAATTTGCAAAGAATTCATCTGACTCTGGCTGATTTGGAGGAGTACCAGGCGGTGCGTAGACGCAACAAGCTAAAAGCAACTATCGATGCGAGCAGATCATCGTCATCATCGGTCACGGCAACGGCAACCGAAACAGCTCCGTCTACAGATAGCAACTCGACATCGGAGACGCCAGTAACGCAGAGGCATCTGCAGGATCTGCCGGCCGCTACTGGCTGGGCCACAGCTATTGTGACCAACAGCAATACCAATTCTGGTTCCACCGAAGACGATACTAGTGTGGCTGCTGTGGTCGATGACAACGACACCATTGCTGAGCTCAGTGACGACGGCTGGGTGGATATTGATGAGGAGGATGGTGCCAGAGGTGGAGAGCCATAATAATATCATTTCATTTGTTTCTTCTTATGCCATGTAATCATCTCAAAATCGTGAAGAAACTAAACTCGTGTCAAAGCTCATACAAAAAATGGACGTGCATGTTTTTTGTTAATTTAGTTTCAGGCAAAGGCCAGGATCCTGTTAAAGCATTCGCCTGACAGCTTGAGAGCTTTTGGCCGAGCTACGCGAGCTTTAATTGCGCATTTCAGCACGCAGGCAAAGCTTAGAAGCTTCGATGGCGGCGCTGGTTTTAAATGGAAAAAGCTGTCTCACATTCGGCCAAAGGAGCAAACAGGAAAGCTAAATAAAACTGCTCTAGTTTAGATAGTATCCGATTCGCTTATACCCAGCACCTACTTAAAATGCACAGTCCTAGCTACGAACATACATGCCAATTCCATTGCGTACAGTGCGTACGGCTTTGTATTTTGTTCCCTGAACCCCATTTAAGACAAAGTTTCTACAAACCGGTTTTCTTGCTCCTAGTTTAATGGCAGAATCTGCGATCACCAATCGCTCTGCCCAAATAGGTTTACTACATTCATCTGCTAAATTTGAATATACCCTTTTGATGACGTTTAAAATGGTCTACAGGGTATCAAAAATGGCAGTCGTTGAATCCTCAGGTGTCTGTTGCGCAAATGCCACGGTCACTGCAGCATTGTCAGTCGCCGTGTGCGCCTGTCTGTCCGCATAGACATCCGCATCCTTAGTTTGACAGACAAGCGACGCAATCGAGTCTCGGCGCAGTGATTTCAATTTGCCGGTCGGCCGTCGCACCGGATCCGGCCGGCTTACGTATTTTGTTTATTTTTTGTTTCACATGTGTGCGTAAAATAATTCGTTTAAAAACGTTTAAATGCTTGTCTTTATTTAAATTAGTGCGCGCCATCAAATAAATTACGTGAGCAAATTGGAGTGTGCGCTGTGCCTTTTAAGTTTGTCTTTACCCTAACCCCGACAGCGTCAACGGTGGCGTCCGTGACCTGCAGTCGAAAAGATCGACCCACGTGCAAGTGTTTAGTCACGTGGTAGCATGACCCCCACCCCACTTATACTATCCCCATGCCGTATCCGTTGTCAACAAACTATGTAAATATGAGTTAAGTGAAGAGAGTCTGAGAAAGAGAGTGTAACTGGCAAGCAAATGACGGGCGGCGTTGCATCGATGTAACCACCTGTCACACATACACAACAACAACACACACATTCAAATAATGACTGGCACGAGACGCGACACGTGTGTCCCTATACGAAAGCGAAAACGAAATAAAAATAAAAAAGCCAAAGTACAGTAGCACTTTCTTTGGACGCAAATGGGTACAAATACAAATAAAGTTAACTTCTTTAAATACTGAGTAAATCTTCGGCAGTTACATCAGAAGAAATAAGTACAAGTACAAATACAGGAAAATAAATAAAATAAAAATCACCGCTAATCAATCGATGAAAATATTGATACAATTTCTTAGTCTTTAGTCTTTCTTTAGTCTATGAATATTAGAATATTCCTATAATTCAGCAAACTTGACCTTTTGTAAAAGTTTCTTTTTTCAGTGTATGAAATGCGCTTTTGAGCCAACAAATTTTATATGCAAAATACTATGTCTATGGTCAAGGTTCTTAAGTCAAAGGCAAAGCTTCTGCGTGTTTGTGTAGCTGGCCACTGGAGCTTTTTATAAGTTTTACATAATTAGCACCTGCGTAGGCTTATAAACATTAGGGCGGAGTCAACTTTTGTTTGCCAATGGAAAGCAGCATTTGTGGAAAAATTCAAAGTTCTACGAATTTATATAATCATCAAAAACTTTTATGTTGTAAAAGACGGAATAATAATAACGTTCATATAATTCTGATATACTAATGGTTAATATAAAATAAAATCTAAAAAAAGGAACTTAGGATATTCTCTTTTTGAGATCGGTCTTTGCGTTTTCAACAAAAATTAGATTAAGAAAATTTAAATTTCTTTAATGTATAATAAGTTTTGGCATTTTGTAATTAAAAAACCAATATTTATTCAAAATAATCATTTTATTTGTACCTCTAACATAGAAAACTTACATTTTGCGCGACTGCATTTAGGGTTAAGAATCATTGAGTGAAATTAAAGCTCAATTCAAAAATTTGGTTCGCTCAACCCTAATGTACAAACATATCTATGCGTGTGTGTGCAATCTGATGATTATACGGGTTTATGTTACAGCTGCTGCTGTTGATGTCGCTTTAGGGAAGCCCTCAACAGGTGAGAGAAAGCTTCCAATGCGCTCAAATTGCACACACACACCCACACACGCAGTGACTTGCATTATTAATGCGCCACAATGGGCAAGTGTATGTTAAATAGAAAGCGACTACAATGCAAACGACACCATACCCCCCTAACTGCCACTCCCTTATCTTCATCATCAGGTCTCATTACTCTGTCAGGCTAACAAGCTCTCCAATTTCCTGTTGCCTGCTTTTAGGCTGGCATTATATTTTGTATGCAAAACAAAATGGCTGAATAATACAGTTGATTTATAAATACCAAACACACACACTAAAACACAAATTGATGTATATCTTTGCATTGCAGGTTTTGTCAGCTAATTTGCATGAATCTATGTTGTGCCACTTTCGTCACTTTGCGTTGTGTGTGTGCGTGTGTCACTTGGCGGGGTTGGGAAGAAATATTTTTATGTTCGATGCGCATAGGCCAATGCCTATATATTCCAATTATTAACAGTGAACGGCAATGACAACTGATTGACAAATCAACTGCAACAACAACAGATATGCATAACAATAATATAAAACGAAGCAAAAACAAATGAAATTAAAACCAATGAAAAAGTGCAGTAATCAAATCAATATTGAAATGAAATTATTTGAGCACTTGATTTGACAGCTATATAAAATGTGCGCTAATGCTAAGTGAAAGAAATTACACAAGTAAAAGTCATGCTGAGAGCAGATGAAGTACCTGGTCATATTATAGCGTATTATAATAATATAGTAAGGTTTGTTACTAGAACGGTCGTTATTTTTGTTATTGCTGCTTACCTTGACACTAAACTGAGGAGTGGAGCGGTGCGATACCCTCTGAGATGGGGTGACTGCGCAACTGTCGCAGTGTCATTGCACAGAGATACTTGTCTCTGCGCTGGGGGCAAGGCTGTCCCGCCAGGTTGAATGCACCTATGTATATATATATAGAGAGAGAGAGAGAAATCTGCTTGTGTTGAAGTGTGTGTCGCTTATCACAGTTCCCTTGAGGCCATTGCCAATTAATTGCATCTCGAATGGAATTTCACCCTCTGTTCTTGTATTTATTTTGTGTAATTTGAAATGTGTATGGACATATTGACAATATAAACACATATTGACTAATTATTGACAGCTAATATTGGGTTGGATTGGGTGTCAATGTCACTATCGCCAACTCTGTGGCACACAATGAATCTTTGCTATGCATTTCCACATATGCTTTGATTTTTCGATTTTATTTGTGGTAATCTAAGTCTCTCTCAACAGGAACCAAAATAACAATTACAAAACATTGAAAATTTGCAATGCGACTGCAGTGAGGTGGGGAAGTGGGGTAGATGGGAATGGGAAGCAGCAGCAACGGTCGCTATCTGTAGTTGTCGCAAGTGTGGAGCAAGGCTTAAAATAGCAATGCTCGTTTTAAAAATAACTAAACTATTCAATAATCTGGACGAGTCCCGGAAAGCGTGCAAAGAATGTCAGGAGCGCAGTGCGGTGGGACAATCTATCCAGTTCATCTGTATAAACACGAAACCACTTCAAGATGGCCTCCGGCAGTACAATGCTATGAGTAGCCACTGGCAGTTGATACGGATCTGCGTTTCGATCTGTCCACCTTCTATGTCGGTCTGGGTGCCAATGCTATGATTAAGCATCTCGGTATTCAGAACTTCCATATTCAGCTTATTAAAGGACACCCATGGCGGCGTCTCGTCTTCCAGTTGCTGCACATTCTCTTCGCATATGGACTTGAATACATTAGCGCGAACAATCTCCTCCATGTAGGATGTCGTGACGTCGACTTCATTCACGATGTTTATTTAAGATTCGCTTACTCAAATGAATAACAAATTAAAAATAGATATTTAAACAATGAGCACTCTAGTCGACTATTTTTGATATTGCCCAACACTGACACAAAACTCACAAGGGCGACCCGATTTCTCAAACTCCGCACCTGTGCGCCAGAGGGTGCACATAATTAAGTTTCGTTCCACTCTATTTGCAGTTGCGGCTTGCAATTGTAATCGACGCAGTTATCGCTGTAAAGTCTGCTTATCGATCACTTTAGCTGCAATTGCCAACTGAAAATATGTAGTTCGAAGGGGCGTGGCAAACGCCTGTACTTCTTGCAAACACCACTAGAGTATATTTGCGCTGTAAACATATTTGGAATGGTAGAAATATTTTATTTAAATAAAAGAAAAAAATATTAGATAATATTAAATAATATGTAAGGAATGCATTACACTGTTGATTTTCTGTTGTTGCGTATTAAATTCGATGCGAACAACAATCAATTCGGTTATCAATAACGTTCAGAAGTACATATGTACACAGAGTAGTCAGGCTGCTTATCAAGTCGCATTACGTCGATCCTCAATCGTGTGTCGGGAGACGGGGGATCTATACGGGGAAATCCGCGCCAGCTGAGGTGGCGCATTGGGCATTGCGGAACGATCACGAGTTGGCCGAGGTTCGAAAAGCATTCCAGACTCGTTTCAAATTGGTTTGTAGACTTTGTTGAATATACATTATGCATGCAATATATACTTAAGTGGTAATTAACATTTTCTATGTGTATGTGCAAAATGGTTCCACTGTAGCACACATTTCTCCAGCAAATACATTTTGAAAGTTCCTCTTAGGCAGTAGTAAAGCGCGTTACGATTAAACAAAAATTAGAGCAAAAGGCTTGTTATCTGTGCCACACCGGCACCCAATATACTCTAAGCCAGTGCCATACAGATAATGCCTTTTGTGAACATACGTATATCTTAAGCCTTAAATCTATTATAGGAGCTGCAAATGTTTGACCCTGAATTTAATGAAAATATATGAGTGAAAACGAAAAATAGTTTAATCAGAAGCAATGTTTAGTGTAAAGGGAAAGTTAAACTAAAGTATAACTTAAGCTTATAATAATGTCAGAATACTGGAGAGGTTTTTCGATGTGTATGCAATCGAATTTTAAATATATATATATATATTTTTTGAGTGAGAACAATCAGCAACAATAATCATAACAGGACTGATTCTACTCTATTATTTTGATTGCTCTGATTCCTCTAAAAAGAAATGTATGAATACATATATATTTATATCATTTTGTGTGTGTGCATATATGTACGTATGTATGTATGATGTTGTATTTCGCATGTTATTGTAAACTGCTTTATATTCTATTTGCAATGCTCTCTGACTTATTTTGTTGAGATTATTAGGTAGCTAATAGCTATGTATGTATGTATGTATGTTTTAGCTTTTGTCATGTTGCCAACTGCTGCATAAAGTTGTACAGCCTACTCAGCAAAGTGCAAAAGGGAGAGAGCACAAGTGTGCATGGACGTGTGAGAGTGTATGTATTAATGTGCACATATGTATGTTAGATATTAAGTAAAGCGTGCTTATTGTATATACAAAATTATTCAATAAAATATTTGCTAATTTTAATAAAAACACTACACCCCCAACCACAAGGCACCGTGCAGCAGCTATACCTCATCTCCCCTTCCCCCAGCCTTCCTTAGTCGTTCCCACATCCAAGAAAAGAGCCATGTTACGAGGCGCCAAGTTGACGATTAAAAATCAATCTCTGATAAGAGTTTATAATTCGAATCAGATTCTGTCCAATGTGTGCTCTCTTTCTCTCCCGCTCTCTCTCTCTCGTTCGTTCTCTTGGAAGTGCCACAACTGATAAGAAAGAACAAGAGCGCTCGCCTCGGGAGCACTGATAGCAACAGAGCAAGTGAGTGTGAGACAGCAACAGAGCGAGAGTGAGATCGAAAGCGAGAGCGAGAGAGAGAGAGAGGAAGCGAGAGAGTTGTCTGTCATTTGTAGATTTGGTTTGGTCGCGACCAGAGCGCGGCATGGCCATAATTTGTTCTTCATTTGGTTTTATTTGGTCGCGCACCAACAACGGCAACGGCTGTTCCCCACTCCAGTGCCAGTTGCAACCAGAAGCCATCCAAACTGACTTTCGATTCCAGTGACACTCCCACAGACATACTCAACACATACTCAAGATCTACGTTTTTTTCGTAATATTTTTTGTAATATTTTTTTTTGTATTTTTTTTGTGTTGTATTATTTTGGACAGTTTTGTTGATTTTCGATTTCAATTAACGCACAGTTTACAAGTTGACGCGGCTTCATTTTCAAATCGGCAGCTCAGCGACGCGCATCGAGTGCAAAGTGAAGTGACCCAAGGGGATGCAGTCAAAGGACACTTTAAACTTGTAAGAAAATAAAATAATAACAAAAAATAAAGTGCAAAATAAAATAAACAATAAAAACAAGCCAAAGAAAATAAGAAACATCCAATAATTTAAGAGCAATCAGCAAAAGGAAGACAAGGTAAGATAATTACCTACATATATGCGATATATCCATAATAATGATATTGGCCAAATGCAAAGCATGCATGGGCAAAGTTAAAATACATTGGATCAACCGAAACGTGCAACTATTTATAAAATTCTTTCGATTTCAAACACAAAAAAATAACTAAAAATATACAAAATATATTGTATGCGAGTTTGAAGACTGTGCGAGTGTGAGTGTGTGTAGATTTGTGTGTGGGTGGGTGTGCGAGATGCTCGTGCATTGAGGCAGTTAATTCCATTTTCTTAAAAAGCGCTCCACAAGTGGCTGCCACACCAGCGACTGCACTGTCAACAAGAAACACATGCGATATTATCGATGGTAACATTAGGTAGCGTCCCATAGAAAGCGTATATCCCTCAAAATGCGCAAAGTGCTCTATGGCAACAAACTCGCTAATCAGCCAACCAGCCAACTAGCCAGTCAACAACAAAGCACAGATATCTGAATTATTTCATGTTATGTATCTTATCTTGAAACAATCGTATTCAATATAACGGATGATATAGATATTATCTGCTTATGTACATATAAGATTATATTTTACTGAACTTGAAACAATATTTATTCATTATTTTTAATTTCTCTCTGACGTAATTAAAGTATTTGTATCTTGCTATCATTATTTATGAATGTCAATTACTTAAATTCATGTGACTTAAAAAGTAATATGTAAATTTTGCTTAAATTCATGTGACTTAAAAAGTAATATGTAAATTTTGCTTAAATTGCAATAGTTGTAATTCTCAGGTATGACTTCAATCCAAAATATACATGAAGATATTCTCGTAGTCAAAATGCCAAAATAAATAATCGAATCAAGGGATCCTTTGTGGTGCAGCTGCATTGATGTCACTAGGTCAACTGCCATGTCTAAAGGATGCCTTGCCAGTTAATAGGAGGATAGGGGCAAGGCGGGGGAGTTGGGTGGTGGATTTTGCGAGTTGGCTCCGGTAGGTTGACGTGATGTGGCATGAATAAAAGCCAAGGGTAAAGCAATTAAATTGTCTGAATGCACAATTCGACTGCATTATCGTGCCAGACGTGTAAATACATAAAATGCTATCTGTAAGAACAAAGTATGTATCCAGCTGATAAAGACGGCATCAGAGTACGAGAGAGATGTGAGAAGCAGAGAGATCAAGACAAAGAAGGGAACAATATGCTACTGAGACAGTTTTTTCCAGAAGGCCTACAGCCTCATAAATGTCAATCATTCATTCATCTCAGCAGTATTCACCAAGGTGAGAGATCTCTTCCCGATTTCTGTAGCTCTATTGGTCTATCAAAAAGCGAATTGAACTCTCAACTGAACTGAACGGAAATGAAGCAAATGCACAGTCTCTGAATGCTACCACGCTCTCTATTTCTCTCTCTCGCTCTCTCTCTCTCTTTCTCTCTCTCTCTCTCTCTCTCTCTCTCTCTCTCTCTCTCTCTATCTCTCTGTTTAGATTTTTTGCACTCACGACATTGGCATTTTGTTTATTTGTTTATTTGAGTTTATCAACTTGTAGCAGAATAGCACCAATAACAACTACAACGCAAAAGCTGCCAAAATCAGCCCTCCTCCCCCCGCTACTCAGACCACCAACCCACATCAGCCCTATTGCCAATCTACAAATTAACTTGACACTTAATTCACCTGAATTCTGGGACAGGGCTAGGGATAGGTCAGTATGCCGCTAACACAAACCACAAACAAGTAGCCACCAACCCCACAAATGACAAATCACAGAGTGACGTGTTAATGCGATGACTGAGCGAGTAGCAACTGACGCCCCATTCGATAAACCCGAGTGCTGTTATAGGTCGCTGACCGATACACGACTCGACTTTACACCCAAACGAATTCGCCTATCAATAAACTTGAGTGCAATCCCAAAATTGCATTGAACCCATGCCAAAGCTGTCAAACATTCGAACAAGTGCTGTGTATTTCCAATCACAGTAAATTCCATATATAGAATGCCTTTAATCTTATTCCTGTAAATATATATATATATATATATATATGTGTGTAATATGTTAATACTCACATTAATATCAAAGCCAACTCTGAAATGTTTCAAATTTCATTTAAGATAAAACTGTTGTAACTCTGCCCTGTCCAAAAATCCAGTTGTAAATCAGATTTTAGTATGTTAGATACTTCCAAGTAGCTTATAAATCCAAAATTTAATTATCTTCTAGCGTCAGATCCAAATTGCTTTAGTTAAATAATTATTTGTTTTAAGTTTGCCGCGCTTGTTAACTAAGTTAATTAATAAGATCTACAAAAATAGTTGTCCGCACTTAAGTTGTGACTACTTGAAACAAAAAAATATATCTTTGAAGAAATGCGATTTGAGTTGTTTTTAGTTTTGTTGCGTTTTCCTGTCTGTTTTTTTGTTTCTCTATTAAATATATTGAGTGGGTGGCAAGCAAACAATTAGTTGACCGTTTCACGCTGCGTATGCGCAATATTCGATTCATCTTGCTGTTATTGTTCTTGTTGTCGTTGTTATAATCTATTTTCTTTTTGTTGTAATTTAATGTCACGAGATTAGGACCATCATCCGTCTGAAAGTCATGGTCAAGACTTCTGATTTCATTTAAAATTCAAAAGCTATGTGCATGCATATATATATATATGAAATTTTCTGGGTTTAATAGTGGGGATATAGTCCGTCCGTCCGTCCGTCTGTATGAACACGCAGATCTCAGAGACTGTAAGAGCTAGAGAATGTTTTGGAGAGTAGGTTCCCGTATACCAGGCGCAGATCAAGTTTGCGTTTTTTTATGGATAACTGACTTCGTTTTTTGAATATCGATATATTAAATTTCCGATAGCAATAAATGCCACAATTTTCAAGGCAGAATCTTCTAATTAATACATACTCGACTACAGCACTCTTACTTGTTTTATTGAGTTGTAGTTCAGATACCTCACGACATTTTAATTGCCTGTGATTGCACAAAGCGCAACGCCGCCGTACAATGATTTTTGGCGGTGATCGTGAAATGAAACTCGTGACTGCGATTGCGACTGCAATTGTGACCAGTGACATTTTGGCACAGGCGCCCTTTTCTAACTTTTATCCACTAGTTGTTCTTATTTGTGGAGACGCCCCTTAGCTGCCCCATGTCGGTATTCCAATGAAGTTGCTTTGTTTCGATTGAGTGTGGCACATTTTGTTGTTGTTGCTATCGTCATATGACACATGTTCATACATAATACATTCAACTATGCATATACATATGTATATATATATATATATATGTGTGTACAATGTATATAAATATTCGTATATTTGCTGATAGTCAGCGGGCAGGAAACTAGAGCATTTTTGTTCTTATTTTCTCCTTTGTCTGCTTAGTGCTATGACTCAGTGAGTCTGTCTACTTATTTCAAAAAACTGTATTTTATAGATCTCAGCGCAAACATTTTTCACTGTACAATGTCATTTAATATTAAATTTGTGAAATTTTAAATTATAATTTTTATTTAATTTTGATTTTGTTGATTTCAATCAATTTTAAAGAAAATTATTCAGAAACACATTCTTCTTTCTACCACCTTAATGCATCATGATTGAAGACACACGTTTAGACACGTTGTGTATTTGAATCAAGAATACTTTTTCCTATTCTCTCTGTATTTAATCTCTCTTGAATAATGTTATCAATTAAGAAGTCGATTTTTTATATCTGATATAGATTATTGATTTCTTAAGGCATCTCACAATGTCGAATGCAAAATAAAAACGATAATTATGAAGTGCAATGTAGGCCTTTGAATCTTTGCTACTATTTGACTAGATAATGATTTAGGATCATAGTTTAAATAATAAGTATGTGTTGGTGGAAGAGTATTTTTTCGTCGTCATTAACATAAATCTTCTTTGTTATGCTTTGTTGTGGTTTTCTTTATTGTATATACATACATACAAAGATACGTTTACATATGTACATATTGTGCTCGCGATGCATTATTGTGGCATTATTATCATCGTATGACATTGTTGCAATTCTTGCGCATTGTTCTTACTTGACCGCCACAACAACACTGATTGAACATACATTGAGCATTGAGAACATGTTAAATATGTACGGATGTAAACATGTAAATATGCTTAAGTATGCAATCGTTGTCTCTGTATAAGTCGATTAACCAACTGACGTCAGTGATTGTCCAGAAAAACACAAAAATAAAATAATTAACACATTTTTACAGGCGTTTAAAATATGCCAGCCACAATGTATTTTAATGAACGACAAGCGCGTGATTCAAAAATCTTATCAACTTTAATATATTAAAAAAAAAAACTCACACACATTTTACAAGCCAGTCTACAAATAAATATTTCGAATAATGTAAAGACAAAATACACATTTTTTTATTGCAAATGCTAAATTAACTCGAACTGCCTCAGTTTTCACTTACTAATTGAAATGAGTGCGTTTTTTTATGATTATCACATATCTCGCGTACGTATAAACCTTTGGATTTTTATGACGACCTATAATTATTATAAGTATAAATTGTTTATTGCCTTCCAGCAAATCAACTGCTGGGGGCCTTAGACCTGATAACCAAGGCCACTCAAAAAGTGATTTTTACATATAAACTGTTCCCACTTTGCCAATTGTTAGACTGATCGGATCATGTCACAGCAATAGCCTCCCGAGCCCCTTCTAGCGTTGGTTCGGAGATAAAGCTTGGTTTTAGTTATACCCTTGCAGAGGGTATTATGATTAGGTCGTGAAATGCAGAAAACCTCTCTGACAGCTATAGAAATTATTTGTCGATAGATAATATCTTCTAAAATGTATAAAGCACAATCTGTCATAATTTTAAAAATTCAAATAAATATAGATGCAAGCAATTGCTGTGAAAGGGTATTTCATATTCGAACTTATCCATATTGTATTATAATTATTTTATTTTTTGCGCGATTATGGGACAGTTCAGAAGGTGGAGCTTCTATCTGATAACCGATTTGATTCAGTTTTCCTCATATCAGCGAACTGCAGCGGTCCATTTCTATTTGTCAGATTGCAAAGTCGTGTATATATTGACTTAATTGTGATGTTTGCTACGGTTGAACTAAAATTACAAAATCATTAAAAGTCCATTTGAATTCGATGAAGCAGTTTGGATGGTATTTTCGATGCTAAGCCAATTTAAAATGTTTCTGATATAAATTTTAAATTTCATTTTAAATGTAACGAAAAGATATCGAAATTAAGTTAAAAAAGAAATTCGAGTAGTCTATTTGGCTACTTAATCTGTAACTTCTTGAATACAAAATAATTGGGTAAACTCTAGTCAAGAGTGCTGGAGTATCAGATACCCTAAAGCCAGCTGTCAAATATATTAAATCTATTTTAAAAAGATAACAAGCTCCAAATATATTTTGAAATTTCTCTATAAAAGCTCGAACTAAAATCTGCAGCTTGGCACAAATGCGTGCTTTAAAAATATATAGGCTATATTTTTGAGAGAAGCCATCGATCAAATAAAATAAACTTGAAAATATCAGATTACACTAATAGTCTTAAACAATTAAATTTTAGATATCTGATGTATCGTGTTATCCGATTTCATATTACATATAGTTTGTATAATAAAATGAATATATATAATTCAAACTAAGCTTATTTGATTTTTAAAGCAATTTGTAACTTCTAAAGCTGTGAATGACTATTTTTAATTGCCTGTAAATCTTATTTCAGTCAAGCTGCTTGGACCCGGCACAACATGTCGCAGCAGCTGCCGCACACATAGGGTACTCCTGCAACTGAAACACACACACAGACACGCACAGCGAGAAGCAAGCGAGACACAGACAGATACACAAAGAGAGAGAGAGTCGCAGGAGTCGAAGACTATCGGAGCAGCTACGAGTACCGCCACAGGGCAGAGACAGAGGGCCAGGACAGGAGTAGGATTAGGATTAGAAGAAGCAGGAGGCATCACACATTCCACACGACGCCAAAATGGTACACGGACCACCAGCACGTAGAAAATCACAACAGTTGCAGCAACAACAGCAGCAGCAACAGCAGCAGCAACAGCAGCAGCAACAGCAGCAGCAGCATTGTGACATGGAAATGGATCTGGATGAGATGCCGGCGCCGCCAGATGGCGGCTGGGGCTGGGTTGTTGTTTTTGGCTCCTTCATGATTCACATAGTCAGTAAGTGCTCATCCCGAATTCAATTAACTATTCAATATAAAATATATATATATAGCTAGAGCAAATCAAAACTCAGAAGACTTTAAAATATAATACCTAAAATATTTTAGTAAAATCAAATATTTCTAACGTATTCCAGTTGTAAAAGCATTTTGATAAGAACTAAGAATTCATAGAATTTGAATGTTGTCAAGCACATATGCTTAGACTAAACGTTTTTGAATACAACTCTTTTTGAGTACTAGTAATAAATGCGATAAGGCCTTGAATCAAGTAGTTCAAATCGTTCACATATCTAAGCATACATCAATAGATAGAGTCGTTATCAAACACTTCTAATGTATATGGGGCCTAACTGATGACACTTGAAGGAAACAAAATAGGAATGCTTCAAATACATTGGCATCTAATCTGTAATCCATGAAATGTTGTTGCTATCAAAGTTTTCTAGCATTGATAAGAAAAATAGTCTTAGATTATGTGATTAATCATCAATGCTCACCTTTGACGATTGGTTACAATTTCGCCGTGAAATAACGTGACTGGCAACCACTGCACCACCGCAATATAGACGGTGTATTTTGGTTTTTTGCTTTTACTACTTCTACTGACCCAGTCACATGGTAACCGCATGAAGCTGTATTCATAAATCAATAAAAATCCAACTTCAAAATTTGAAATAAAACCTTGGCAGGCATATGATATGGCGAGGGATATCAGCGATGGATCATAAAAACTCGCACTAATCGTACAAATCAAATTTGTTACCCAGACGAGATTAGCGCTAAGCCATAAATGTTTCTTAACAGCAGATTTATTATGAAATTAGCGTGGCATATGAAAGTTGGACATATAACAGACAGACAGATGAAGGGTTCATAATACAGCCACATTCATTTAATTAATTAATTAATTATTTATAAGATATTTCACATTTGGCCAACGCACATAGTTTCTTATCGGGTCTGGTTCTGGGCCATAACCATGTCATCAGTAGCATTGCTGATAATTATCGGCAGCAAAAACAAAAAACACAAATTCAAACTTTGTCCATGATGGAAATGTATCATAATTTGCCTGCTTAACTGATTTATGAGCAGCTGTTTGAAATTTCGTTAAAATAAAAACACCCAATTTTAAGCAGCTAAAAAGGCTCCCAAAGCATGTTGCCTACTTTTTCGGGGTAACACCAAATTTTGGAGCGTTGCAATTGCTTCTGGTTAGGAGTTAATCCAAGAGCACAATTAAATTATATGACAATATGCATGACACAATTTATCGAATTAATTTGTAGAAAGTATAAAATTTAAAAAATAAAAAAAAATTATTTTGATATTTAAATATTTTTAATCATTAAAACTTAAATAGGAGAGAAAGGTAATCAATTCAGATGGCGTTTGACAGGAGCAGATGAAAAATCTCAGAAAAGCGAATACTGCATTTAGATAAACTTGAATAGAATACAGAATAGGTCATGGACAAAATCGAAATGAATAGAATAGAATATAATATAACTTTAACTAACTCAATATATACAAACCTTTTACAAACATACACTTAGCCGATGGCATGACATACTCCTTTGGCCTGTTCTACAATGAGTTTCTCAGATACTTCGATGAGGGCTATGGCTACACGGCCCTGATCGCATCTATAATGGTGGGCGTTACATATTCGTCGGGTGAGTTTCGCATTCATCTCAGTTCACCTCATCACAATTGTTATATGGTGTAATTGCGTAATATAGGTCCCATCAGCTCATCCTTTGTCAATCGCTATGGCTGTCGGGCGGTGACCATTGCTGGCGCCATTCTGGCAGCCGTCTGCATTGTTCTGAGCATGTTCGCTCAGAATGTGGCCACGCTAATTGTGACCATTGGCTTGGGCACCGGCCTTGGGTTTGGCCTCATCTATTTGCCGGCCATTGTGAGTGTGACGCAGTATTTTGAGGCACGTCGATCTTTGGCCACTGGCATTGCTGTTTGTGGCTCGGGCTTTGGCACCTTTGTGTTTGCGCCGGTGACGGAGGGGCTCATTGGCAGCTTTGGCTGGCGTGGTGCGATGCTCATTATGGGCGGCATCGTACTTAATTGTGTCATATTCGGTGCAATGTTCCGTCCTCTGGAGGCACCGCGCCCCAAGGCCCACAAGCTGTCCAAAAAGTCGGCAATTATTGATCAAAATATTACGCCTGCCGAACTGGAGCCGCTCAAAGCAGTGGCGACATTTAAGTCAGCAGCCGATCAATATCTGCAACTACCACAACGCACAGATACGCCACCTACCGCCGGCGGCATCGGTGGTGGCAATGGACTTTGTCGCTCCAACAGCGTTGGCCACAATCTCAGACCCGGCGTGGTAAGTGCAACAACTAATCGGGGCCAGCTGTACACTATTGCCTGCTAAACGTAGATCTTCGCAGAATAATAACTCGAATGGACTGCTGAATGACGAGACACGCAATGCGCCAACGGTGGTGAAGAGCACCAGCAACAATGACCTCGGCCGCCAATTTGCCAGCCAGCCGCAACTAATGCCCCTGTGGGAGGTGCATCGGGAGCGTAGCGCCAGCGGCACCATGTACCGCCCGGATGCACTTTACCAGGTAAGCGCTAACCCACACTCTACTTTATCTTTATATGTACTATTTGTAATGAAATTTGCTTAAAAAACAAAATGTATAATTTCAATAAATATTTGATTGCATTTAACTCTGGCATCGATGGTAAAAGAGTCTATTTTGTCTGTCCGTAAGAGCGCAACATTTTTCGACTGCGCTTAGGCTAAATCTTGGAAACATATTAAATTTATTTAAAGTTAAGGAAAGGAAACAGTAAAGATAGAAAACAAAGATTACACGTCGATATACCCTTACGTATACAACGATAAGTCTTGGACTCATTAATTTTAGAAGGTAGATGCCGGACAACCTTTTTCCAAGGTCGAGAAAATTAATAATTTAATTTGAAAACTTTACAGACTTAAGTATGTAATATGTATATAATGTGTATCACATTTATCTACTTTCAGGGCTCTCTGCACAATATACCGAAGTACGCCAGCTCCCGCAATGAACTCTCCCGCTCTCGGTCTGGGTCTAACATCATCAAGCGCTATGGTTCCCTAAGACAGAGTCATCCATTGGCCCAGAGTCAGGTAAGTTTAGCTATATGCAAACATTCGTTGTTGATTTTCTGTGCATGCCAAATGCTTTATTTGGATAATCGTAGAGGTTGGTTACTTAAGGCTAACAAACAAAAAAAAAAAAAACCATTGCTTCGGTCCGCCGAAGTTGAAAAATCCTTGGAACCAGAGTTCTTGAAAGGAAGTAAGCATTTTCCTACAGACACATCGTAACTAAGGGGATTTAACAAATAAAATGTATACTCTTAAACTACAGATTGATTTTAAAATAGTCTCAGACAGTGCTTCTCTAAAATTCCAACAATAAAAAAATTCGATACCGAATATAGTCTCGGCAACTAGGCCAGAAAGTGATACCACATCCAGCTCAGCATCTTGTAGAGCAGATACATGAGAATGGCTTTGTAGATGACTTTCTTGCTGCAGTCAGAAATAGATGGCAATCAGTATCTATTACATGACATTTAAATCACGTCTACTTACATGTGCATTATAAGCTGGGCACGGGAAAGCGTGCTCGGATGCTCTTTGAGCTGATCATGGCGTATGCTCAATACCATATTCCTACAGGCGGATGTCAGGCCGTCAAGTTCGTCCATCGATTTATATTCTTCCCATAGATCAAACTCGGTGCTGCATATACAGATGATATACAAATTAAGTGTATCAATTTAAACAAATGAGAACATACTTCGTGGTTTCCTGCAGAATGTGCTGAATGTTTGTAGTGCCGGGACTATCGTAATTGTTGAACATGAAGGGTTTCATCACCTCGAGCGTGTGGTAGAGTTTACGCATAATTGGCATTAGCACCGCTGGGCGTTGGAAGAGCACCATTAGCAGATCCACCAGCAGTGCGGGCATTAACTGCTTGGTGAATAGCAGGAATTTGTAGACAAAACGATTATCTGTATAGTGGCAGCCCGGCAACAATAGATTTTTGAGAAAGGCGCCAGAGTACCACACATCGTAGTCATCCATGAAATTAGCCATTTCCTTAAAGGTGTACGGTATGTGAGTGCGAGATGAGGATTGAAACACCAGCGCCTCCTTAGGTGTGCTGAACGATACGATACAAATGGATTAAAGTTCAAATACTGCTTGGGGTATTGGATATTGTCGTACTTACCCCTGCTGGTAGGCATCGTAACCGCATTTGGTATAGTACATCATACACTTAATGCCAATATCCTGAGGCGTTACATCCAGATGCACATTATTACCTATATAGACTGTCTTCAGCAGTCCGGCGCCAACAAGCGAAAATAAACCCATTGCGCCCATTAGAGAGGGGGCATAGCCAGGGATCGGATCACGTATTGCAAACAAAACTACTCAAGCAAACATAATAATTGAAATACGTAGAAATATGAGGAGTTTATCGTGAGAAAACTTACCTATCGATGGCCGATAAATGATAACGGGCAGGCGTGTACGATAATCGTTAACCAAGGATTCGGCCAGATTTTTTGTAAATGTGTACGTATTAGGAAATCCCACAATCAGTCTTAATAATGGGGATAAGTGTTAAGAAAGTTCAATTGCGCTACTCTGCGAATGGAGTTTTGGGTAGTTGGTCGATTCCATTGCTACTTACTTGCGGGTGAGCGCATTCAGCTCGCTATCGTCCTTGATCTCATGCAACAGACGCAGGCAAAGGCGCCAATCCATGGGCGATGAATAGTACTGGAAATAGATGGCAAGGTGGAGAGCTCAGCTATCGAGTCAATGAACTCAATTGAATAGGATAACAACCTTGGGCTCCACACGCTGCAAATACGGATTGCTGAAGAAGGTGGAGACGTGAACAAAGACCCGCAGATAACGCAGTTGCTCGGCAAATTTGAGTGCCTCCAAGGTGCCGCCCACATTGAGCTGAAGGGCGACGCGCAACGGTTCGTCAAAGCGTACTGTTGCCGCACAGTGAAACACCAGCGAGACCCGGGTGAGCAACTTTAGGTGGTTGGCATCGATGCCCAGTGTCTTCATTGAGACATCGCCCGGTATGGCAACCAGTTTGTCCAGCTCGTTTGGCTTTTGGGCGCGCAACACATGAAAGATATTGGCCAGTCGAAGCTTGGCCAGCCGTTGCTCGACGTTCAACTGTTGGCGCGGACGAAGCAGCACAAAGATGCGTCGCACATTACATGATCGGAGCAGCTTTTCGATCAGTGCCTTGCCAACAACACCGGAGCCACCTGTCACAAAGATATCGGTGCCCTCAAAGAAATCGGCCAGTGGTTGCGTCATTGCCATGCAAATCTTTCTCAATATATATAGGTATATATAATTTGTAATTAGCCCTTCGCAAGAGCAACCAGACAGTTGTTGTCAGCGTCACGAACACAGACGCACTAACTGGAAGTAGAGCCACATTTAACCACAGCTATCTGTATCTCTGTTTCTCTGTCTCTTTTCACGACCTGCTGCAGTTCATTCCATTATTCATTAGATCGGCAAGAATTATACTTACATGAGCTGCTTACTTATGTATGGCTCATTACAATGTGCGTGTATATTAATTGGCGTGCGTAGTCCCATCCTTCTCTCCCCTTCCGCGCCCCCCCCCTTTTTGATGGGAAGTGGGCAGCAAATGCAGTCGGTTAGGCACTTGTTTCAATTGCTATTAGTGCAAATCCAAAAGTTCTGTGTCACTGTTAATTCAAATTAAATATTATAATTTGAACCTAGAATTCAAATCAATCATAAGTTTAGATATATATAACACTAAGATATACCACATGTCAAATCGGTACAGTTATGGAAACTACACGTCTGACAAAAAAAAAAAAACAAATGTTGTTGGCTGATAAGAGAGAGGCTGGGAAGAGAAGAAGTGTGATCTGGTGGACTGAGTGAACTGTTTTCCAGATTGTCCAGATCATCATAGAATGGTTTGCTGTGAAATCGGCTCAGTTTGCTTAGAGGTACGGAACAAGAGATGTTGGCTGCTCTCTCTCTCTCTTTCCCATTCAACACTAAGTCCGTTGACACAGTTCCCTGTGATTTATAAATTTAATTCGAAATAAAGTGTACCCGGTTGCTATGCTAGACTTCACTGTACGATCATCCAGTTTGGGCTATTTCTTGCTCGGATGAAACTAGCAATTAAGTTTGGGTTCAATCGCTGGTTTTTGATGTAAGTCGAAAGAAACGTTCCTGTTGGGGTCTCTCACGACGTGATGTTTTTGTTAAAGATTGAAATAGAATTCTAATTACTTTGAAATTCAAACAGGAGGTGACCAAATGCTGCGGCTGCATCAGTTGCTCCAAGGAGACGCGCGACACGTTCGCCGAAATGATGAACTTCTCCCTGCTGAAGGATGTGATTTTTGTGATCTTCGCCGTATCGAATTTCTGCACAAGCATCGGTTTCAATATGCCCTATCTGTATATGGTCTCCCTGGCGAAAGAGCTCCGTATCAGCCAATCGGATGCCAGCTATCTAATCTCAGCGATCGGCGTTGCCAATACCATTGGACGCATCATTCTCGGCTATATAGCGGACAAGCCTTGGGTGAATCGCTTGCTCATCTACAACGTCTGCCTAACTATTAGTGGCATCGGTGAGTCGTGACAGCCAAATTCAAAATTCAAGTTTCAATCTAATTTTTATGCTTGTCATTACAGCCACGGCAATGGTGCCGCTGTGCTATGATTACAACACACTGCTCATTTACTGCTCTGTGTTTGGGTTCACCATTGGCGCCTATGTTGGTCTGACCTCGGTCATTTTGGTGGATCTGCTGGGCCTGGACAAACTAACCAATGCATTCGGGCTGCTCTTACTCTTCCAGGGAGTTGCCACGTTCATTGGCCCTCCCATAGGCGGTAAGATTTTTGGCATACGGTATTTTTTTTTTCGACTTAACCGCAAGTTTGAAAAATCGAATTTAATTCCAGGCTGTTTGCACGACATAACGAAATCGTATTCGCCGGCATTCCTCTTGGCGGGCGTAATGATTGCCATCAGTGGACTGGTCATGTTCATCATTCCCCCGCTGCAGCGTTATCTGGCCAACAAGGCTAAGCAGAAACCCAATTGCGAGCAGATGGCGCTCAGTTAGCTCTGTCCTCGGTGGGCGCTAGGGCGGGACAATGTTTGAACATGTAAATTGTATTTCTTTACTCTTTTTTTTCGTGTAGCCTGTAAGGAAAATATATAATGAACAATTGGGGAAAAAAAAAGAAGCAAATGCAACTTTGTGCAGTATGCAGCGACAGACAATACACACATACATATGTACATACATACATACATATACATAGTGTGTATGTACTAAGTATGCCTAAATTCATACACAAATGCATGCACGTGTATTCATAGCTATAGCCATCAATTATTTATAACGAACTTATCCAATAGGAAATTTGGGGGGATATCAACCATAACACAAGCGTCAATTTCTGTTTACAGTCTTATTTTCAAGTAATGCGTTCTTTGGAGTACTCATTAATTGCGTTTATACTCTGTCCGACATAAATATATGTACATACACACACATACATAAATGCAAGCGTATATTTTGTTTAGTTTTAATAGATTGACAATTATATTTACTATTATGATATTTGCTGTACCATTAAAGAAAAGAAACAACAATTTTTGATATACAATTTAATTGGAATTTTTCAATTGGTCATCAAATGTTTAATTATCGATTTGAGAAATCCACTGTATACATACATATGTATATGTATGTGCATGTCATTAACACAACTTACCACATATCGAATACGTATCATGTAAGTTTCTGTTGCAAGTTGTGTTGTCTCTATCTTTGTCTCTGTCTTCGTCTCTGATGGTTTCATCGTTGGCTTTGCGGCATTACCAGAACCTGCTGGCGTCTGGCCGAATTTTGGCAAAGCTTATCTCTAAGACAGCAAAGGACAGCTCGTTAACCCTCCTGACTAGTTAGCTTGATCGAATTGGCTGTTGACGCTGGCCAATAACATATTTGGGCATAAATATGAACCACAGCGCAAGTTATTCATTGGATTTTTACTATTACAAAACTAATTTCGCAAACTTTTCGATGCCAATATGATATACATACGTATATGGAAGCAGATCCATACGGTTCATTTGATTCAGTCTAAAGCTCCTAGTCATTGTCTTATTACATTATTCACATTGCTCTGTTCAGATTGAACTATTCTATACAGATGTATATATAAATATATATATATTTTTTGAAAGACTCTTCAAATATTGTTAGACTTTAGATGTGGGTTTGGTACCTGCCAAATCCAAATTGTAATTATTCGACAAATGTTAATGAAGTACTTACATAACTAATAATAAATAATTGGGTGCTCGTTTTGAGAATTCTATTTTAATCCAAATGACATTTGACAATATTTCTAAATCGAAAACATTTTGACTTTCACACAAGCGAGTATCCCATTTGAGTTAGTTTCTGCCATTCGATTTGTTTGATGAGTTCATAACAGCTGCCACAAATATGTCTTAAATATTGACAAAGGAGGCAAGTAGTGTGCTAATGTTGATTTTGGGAGAGCAGCGAAGGAGAGAGTACGGAAAAAGAGCCTCCTGTGTAAATCTGTTGACAATGATGTTTTCGTTAAGAGCTCGATTTTTATTGTATTCCTTAAGTGATTACAAAATAGAGGAAAAAAAAAAACACTTTTCACTAGCTAGCACAAGTATAATGCCAACAGCTGACCCAACTAACAAACACTAGCACACATACACAAACAGATACATACAGATTCAGACACACACATAGTTGGATGAGGGGTCGGTCAACTGTCGACTCTCACTACATTAGATCACTTGATCTCCTCGTTGATGAGCTTCTTCAGCGTACACTCGCCGGCGCCAAGTTTATGCAATATGGCCAAAATCTCCTCGCGATATCGATCCTTGTGGGCCAGCTCCTCCGGTGTATACTCCTCAGCGCCCAATCGCGTCATCCGCCAGATGACGTTGAGCTTGGCCTCGATGAGAACATAGTTGGAGGGCGGACAGAACCGCGGACACAGATCATTAATGAAATGTATCATGTCGCGAACACTGCACGTGTTAATCCGATTGTTGATCGTGTTGAGGGCAAAGTCCTGATAGCGGGCCATCTTTGAGTGTGGGAATACATTCTCACAGCTGAGACAGCGCCAGTCCGGTTGCAGTGTCTTCGTCTGCACGGGTATCACCAGCCCCTTGCATCCCTGCTCCCGGCAGAACAGCGCCGCCAAATAGGTTCCATTCTCCTGTAAACGAGACGAATGCAATGCAAATCAGACTGAGTTACCGATTTTTTTTTTATTATTTACTGGGAAAGAACACAATGTAAATTCTACTTTAATTTCTCGTCCAGTACAAAGATCGGGATAGATGGTCTGCTGCTTCTGCAATTCACGGATATAGTTTTAAATGTCATTCACATATTTTGATAATCGATATCGTTGGCTTGCTGCACTGGAACTGGAACTGGTTGTTCTTCGAATATATGTTCTTGGCCGTGATCAATTTCAACGCTGTGCCCTCGCATATTAATAGATGTTTTTTCTTCGGTTTATTCAACGAATTATCCACAATATATAGCTTCAAATATATGATGTTGAACTTATTGTTCCTTGTTTTTAATAGCTATTGCAAGCATAATGTAAATTAAGAATTGCGTTTGGATTTATTTAAGCTGGCAACGCCTGCCAAATAAAAAGTGTAGGAACATGAAAAATCAGACATTTGTGGAACAAATTAGACACTTAGACTTACAAATAGATACCCATATGTTACTAATAATAAAATATTCGTTTTTTAGCCGCAACTCAGCTAACTTAAGACTAAAAAGCATTAAGTAGTTGCACATTTCCACCTGTTCTGATCACTCATATGTACATATATTCATTTAGTTAGTTCGCTGCTTGTATGCCTTTGTGTTCGGCGGCGTCATTTGCATTTGTCAACCCGCCATAGAGACTCTTATGGATGCACTATAGTATCGGTGTCGTGGGGCGGGGGCGGTGGCGTGAACGGACAAGTCATTCATGTCCGAACATGCCCAACACAATTCAACCCAACATCCATCCCCAATCCCCATTCCTCCATCCCCGAGCATCAGCAGCAGCAGCAGCTGTCTTAGCTGTCTGTGCCGCTTAGTTGTCAGTGTTGCGGTTCTGGGTCTGGGTCTGGTCATGTTGCACTAATTAGCTCACGCTCATGTTCCCACTCACGGCCTCAAACTACTTACAGGTTAGTTGTGTACACTATGAGATTTATGAAGAATAAGACTGTGAGCGGGTCTGCGGGGCTCTGCGGGGTTCTGCGGGGCTCTGCGGGGCTCTGCGGGGTTCTGCGGGGTTCTGCGGGGTCTGTGGGCCAGTTCTGCATCATCAGAGCAAGTTCGTGCAAAAGTCATACAACTAATCTAATTAAGCGCATTTTTGTCATGTCGCTGCCAAATGCTATTATTCATCTAATCCAAAAGATATGTATATAGATATAAGATAGAGAGCGCGTTATAATTTTGATGAGCATATTTGCTCAACATACATAATACACATACACACAGACACATACATACATGTATTCAAGCATTCACACGCCGCTGCAGACTCATTCAGTTCTATTCAAAGATATTTCTTAAGAGACACAGGCACAATTCACATTTCAGAATTTCCAATTATTGTTTTATGTCTATCTAGAGATGACCATTCCCAGGGTCTCATTCTCAACAAACCTTCGGATCGATCACACAATTTGGATGGCCGCTGTAAGTCAATTTTTCCAGGAAAAGATTTTCCCCAAAAGCGAACCGCAAACGGATTTTTACAATTTAAATATTTTACTTAATGATCTCTTATATACATACAGCTCTAAGCAAATTTGTTGTGTCTTTGAAAAAATAGGCTCAATTTTTTATTTGAGAAAAAGAATTTGAACCCTTATTAAAAATCGATCATTTTTACTCAAGAATATGTTAAGTAAGATTCAATCATAAGTCATAAGATTTCGGCATGCTAATTGGGTTGGAAAAGGGTGTCATTAAGCTTGTTATTTATTTATTTTTTTAATGTCAACTAAAGTCAATCGACACAACAAAACACAAAAGGTATCGAAACGAATTTGATTACATTAAATGATTAAATTTAATGAGCTTTCACTTAGACCAGTTCAAATAGAGCAAATTCGATTTACGCCATGACAGAAAAGAAAGTATGTCCGCCAGGCAATAAATGTAATTTAATCAGATGAAGGTGTTTTTTTTTTAAATATAGAACTAAATCTATTAACATGTAACAAATAATTTGTACTTTATTTAAATAGAGTTTGGGAATTGCAACTCATCCAATCGCAAAAGCATTCAACTTTTCATAATCATTGTTTTAATTATTTTTAGAAAAGTGAAAAGCAATTTTTATGAGTTACTAAAAAATAGATTTAAAACTTATTATAAGAGCCGCTGCTTATTATCAGATGGAATCAGATTGAAGGCTTATCAATCTTATCCAAAGCAATACATCTACATCTATAAATCTGCTTATAAGCTATACACTATTCTAATAATTATCTGCTTACTACAATTGATCAAATGCCTATGCCTGACTTTTATCTCCAAATCACTTAAAATGAAGGCACACAACTTGAAATGAAACATGCAGTTTTTCGTGGATATAGGATCTCAGTAAATAGCAAATGCAATCGATTTGTCTAAGGGATCTCGGATGACAGATAGCGGATAGTGGATAGCTGAGAGTAGATATTCATTGACCGTGTTGATAGAGTTGAAATCTACTTACAGAGTTGTCGTTGCATCTCTCGCAGTTACACACAAAGTACTTGGTCATCTTGAGGAAAATGCCGCGCGTGAGATTGCTCCAGAGGATCTTGGTATAGGTGGTGGTTATCTCGCCACCCTTGGGTATCGCCCGTGCCGCCCGCACCACCGCCAGACGACCGTCCTCAAAGTAGTGGCTGGCATTGGGCGTGCACTCGTGATTCATGATCGCCGTCAGCGGGAACAGGCCGCGTAGCAGCGTCTCGTGGGTGTCGACGCGACAGGGTGCCTCGAAGGCGTTCGTATTGAGGACGCCGACTACGCGAAACAACTGATCCATGAACGGTTTGTCTGTGGTTGGGAATTTGCGGAAACATTGCGCCGCCTTGATGATCTCCTGCCGATAGCCACGTTCGGCATTCGCTTGCATGGCATCCACCAGAGCACGCTGCTCCTTACTCAAATAGAAGACGCGTACCGCTGTCAAAATGCGCAGCGAGAGCGGATTCACCACATCCATTTTATCAGCATCCGCTGGCGCACCCCTCTCATCAGGCTGTACCTGTTCGTCGAGTTCCTTGGGATGCCAGCGTTGAAAGTGAGCGCACTCATTGCGATGCGACTCCGAATCGGCGCACGCAGCGCACACGGGCAGCGTACACAGATGCGGACAGAGGAACCGCTTGGCGGACAACAGCTGGTGGCAGCAGACGCACGTATTCAGTTGGGAACCCTTCCGCGCAGTCGGACCCACAACCAAGGCGTGCTCGCGAAATATCAGCTCGCCGGCGGCAATGTCACGTGTCGCAAACACACCACGTCCGGCAACTGGCGATGGCGCCAGCATCCAGTTGGGCTGCTCCTCGCGCAGCTCACCCAAATGCACATCGATGAGCCGGGCCAGCTGCTCGGGCGTTGTATGCCGACTGGGCGCCATATGGGCCACCATTGTTGCCGTCGTATTCGTGCGTGCCGTCATTCTATCACACACACACACACACACACACACACACTCTTTCTCTCTCTATTTCTATTTCTCTCTCTATTTTTCACTATCTCGCTCTGGGCAGGATCGGCAAGACGACGACAACAAATGTAACGTATACGAGACGAAACGCCAAACGCGACGCGACGATTTTTTTTCTTGTTTAGGTTTGGTGTGTGTGTTTAGCGTGTGATGAAGGCGACGCTGGCGACTCACAACTGCCAACTCGCAAACTGGCAAACTGGCGACTAGGCGACAAAGACCAGACCAGGCGAGCGCTGGGCAGCGACGTCGACGGCGACAGCGACGGCGACTGCGACGCCCTCAGAGAGCATTAAACGCAACTAGTAAAAAAAAAAAAATAACAAAAACACACACACTCACACTTACAAATTAGAGGCAACAGCAGCAGCGACAAGAAATATGATTTTCCAAGGCGCGACGCACACTCACACACACACAAACACACATACACGCGCACACGCACACTTACATATACACATAGTAAAGCCGCTTACGCTTTTGCTTTTGACTCTTATTCAATTTTCTGTTGCATTCAATTGGATTCAATACAACAACGCATGACAACCGCATGATGTGTTGACGAACATGCCACACACACTCACACACACACACCCCAACACCTCCCCCCAATCTTCCCTTTTACAATCCACCACCTCCCCACCACGTACCATGTGTACCTTTAACAACTGTCTTTTGCTTTTCCACTCATTTCGATTTGTCATTTCAATTTGTATTTTGTTTTGTGTAACGCCCCTCCCATCCCCGCCCATCCCCTCTCCACCGATAAACCGAAGCTGCGGTTATGAGCCGCCTATAAATACAAAATGTCGACGTGTACAACTACAATAGACGCCACAACTCACAGCTTTCACCTCTGGCCAAGAATCAGGCGGCACGTGATAATATCGTCGTCGTCGCTTTTGCGGCTTCCACTGAATGGCGGTATCCCAAAATCGCTGTTGCAGTCGCAGCAATTCCCACCACCCCATCTTGCGTTCTCGCAGTGCTTTTGTAGGCGTAGCATGCGTTAGGGATTTCACTTACCTTGCTTCCTTACTTTTTAGCTTGCTACTGCTTCATTTCTTTGGCGCTGCGTGTTGACGCCACATAAATTAGGACATCCCCAAGCTGATTGCGTGCCGCGTCCCTGACAATGGCTAACAGTCAAATTGCATCATCAGACCGAACAACATCACATGACACGTGACCAGGTTTTCTGCAGGTGACTGGCACCCATTGTCACCAAAAAAAAAAATACAAAATTAGACACACACACACACACATTGCGTATACGCACAACCTAAAAAAAAAATGTAAGAAAAATGTTCGCCCCAAATCAGTTGTTAATTATTTCACATTTTCCAACTTAGTCCGTGAACCAGCAAAGAAAATATCAAACGCTTAACCCCCACCCTCACCCACAATTCCACGTCCAGTATCAGTTGCCACCCCGTTTATCAATACTAGGTTCGGCAACTGTGAACACTTTGAGAACTGTTTCCCACATCAAATAAGCAAACATATTAAAAGGCAATATCAACAACAAAACATAAAAAAAACAAACATACAAAAATTGGTTTTTCAGTTTTCATTTTGAACAGAATATTTCTGCACAAAATGTATATTTAAAATACCAATGAAATCCAACAAGAAAAATATGAAACGTTAAAGCAACAAGTAGTAATGCTAGACAAGCAGATACCCTGTAGCCAATTGAATTGATTTAATTGGCATATCAAAATAAATGCAGACATATTCAAACTGTATATTAAATGGTTGATCATTTTTGTGATTTTTGGTGATTTTTCGATGCATTCATTTAAAAATCGAATTGAATCGAACCTCTGTTCAGAATGATGTAAATTAAGCCACAAAACTTATGAGTTTTTTGTAAGACAGAGCATTTATTGGAATCATCTTAATTTCGAAATCTCTACTGAAGAAATGTTACTTAAAAGTTTTAAAGAAACAAGAAGAATTTCATAAACAATACATGAAATTATTAGAAGATTTAAGAGAAACCAATAAAATAAAATTTTTAAATGCAAATATTTAATCTACTTTTAGATGATATCGGATTTCTATTCCTTTTAGCTCATACTTGTTTTAATATACCTCTTTTACCAAATTCAAATGGCTATGAAAAAGAACCTTCATTTGAATCGGGAAGCACGTCAGTTGAGGTTTGATACATATGTCTAACTGTCTGTCTGTCTGTATGTATGTCTGTGTCTCTGTGTGTATATATGTTTATGCATATGTGTTCTCGCATGTGTCTTGTTTTCTGACCAAAAGCCAAAGATTTACAACCGTGCCCCCCGGCGTGCCGAATGTGCGTGCATGAGCACACCAAACTGTGACTGTGTGCGAGTTTGTTGTGTGTGTGTGTTGTGAGTGTGTGTGTGTGTGTGTGTGTTGTGTGTGTGTGCGTGTGTGTTTGTATGCGTATGCGTCTCTGCCACTCTCTGCTTGTGTGCGTGTGTATTTGTACTTGAACTAGTTTGGGCCTCCATTAGCTCTTAGGCTGGCAATTTGCCCAGGCCCATGGGAATATGCATTATGACATGCTATGTGACACAATAGGTGAAGAGTGAGGGAGGGTGGCATACTGATTTGGAAGGGGTTGATGTTAGTTGTGGGGCATATTCGTTCATTCAAAACATTTAACAAGAGCAAAAGCAAAAGCAAAGAGAAAGTGGACAAAATCAAGAGCAAAACCGAAAAAAGGTCGATGATGATGTTGATGTTGATGCTAATGTTGATGTTGATGTTGGCACATGCAACAAGTTGTCATTGAGAGCATTCGTTTTATCAATTTCTTGAATGAAAGAGAATGGGAACATTGTTTTACGAGTACTCGAGTCTGTCGTCTCTCTCGTTCCCCATGGGCAGTTTCATATGTTTGTGATCGCTTCGCATTCATTCAGTTGCCAAAGGGGCTTTCTTTTTAATTAATTTTTCGGGTTAATGATTTGCTTATCATCTGAGCAGAAAGAACAAATAAACTGTATTTAAGTTTTTGTCAATATATAGGTTTATCCGTTTTTCAACAACTATTCATTTATTATTGTCCATTTATTTCTGGTGTTTATCAAGTTTATAATAACATAAGCATTGTGTATTAATTAAGTTACTTGATTAAAAGCGGCCAGTAGAATTTTAATTTTAAATTAATTCGCTGCAGACAGAAATTGGCGCACATACGCCATAAATCGATTCATTTCGCTGTGTTGATGGATGCACAGGTGAATGAACCTGGAAACGAAGTGAGTACCGAGTATAGATATGTATATAGTATGTATACATATACAAAAAAATAAATAAAGCAAACGATTCATTGATCTCGAAATGCATAATTAAGCGCATCGCATGTATCTATTGCCCCACATGCAGTTGCTGCTATAGATACAGATACAGATACAGATACAGATACAGATACAGATACACATATAGATCTGTTGCTATTTTGGTGTGTGAGAAGCACGTTGATTGCGACACTCTGAAATGATCTGCTTGAATCAGAGGAGGAAGAAGAATCGGAAACTATCTACACATGGCGTATTCTAGAGGAATATAGGTTGATATGATTAGTTAACTCACCGTTGGATCCTGACAGCGAGGACATCGGCACATAAAGTGCTTCGTCATGCCGAGAAACATTTTGCGCGCAAGTGTCGACCAGAGGAGCTTCGCATAGGACATGGTAATTTCGGCGCCCATTGGTATCCGCTCCGTTGCCGTCACCATAATCGTTTCCCCATCCTCAAAGTGATGCGCCGCATTCGGTGTACACTGGTGATTAAGCAGGCCGGCAAGAGGGAAGAGAGCACGTGCCACCACCTCTTGGCCATCGATGTGGAATCGGCTCTCGAAGGCGTTCGTATTGAAGGCGCAGACAGTGCGATAGAAGTACTCCAGCAATTCCGGGTCGCTTGGGAAGTGCTCAAAGCACTCCGCGGCACGCTCCACCTCACGAATGTAATATCGATCCGCATTCGCCTGCATTGCGTAAAGGAGCTTCCGCTGCGGCTCGCTGAGGAAGAAGCAGCGCACCACGCTGAGGATGCGCAGTGACTGCGGCTCAATGCTGCCACTTGTTGCTTCTTTTGGCTGCCACTTGCGGAACAGCTGGCATTCGAGCGTGTGTTGCGGCGAGGCCGCACATTTGCCGCAGACGGGCAGGCCACAGCCAGCGGGACAGAGGGCGGAGGCATCGCTGTCACCGGGTGGCTGGCAATAGCATTGGGTGCAAGTGCGAAGATTGCGTCCACGATGAGCCGTTGGGCCCACGAGGAGTGTGCGCTCGCGAAAGATTAGCTCCCCCTTAGCAATATCGCGCACAGCGAATATGCCACGCCCCGAAATGGCAGAGTCGGCAACACGATACGATGGCGACTCCGCACGCAATTCACCCAAATGCTCATCGATTAACGTGGCCAGCTCCTGCGTGGAGGCGCTTATCGCCATCTGTTTTACTGCCTGCGTCAGCTGCTGCGACATTTTCGCACTTATTCAATTTGGTTTATTTTCTATGTTTGTCTTACTGTGTGGGGGATTTCACAATCGAATCGCATAAATTAAAAGCGAACCGAACCGAACCGAATCGAATCGAATCAACCTTTCTCACTCTCCCGATAATCGAATCGCAACTGACGCGTTCCCAATTCTGCCGATGTGGCTGATCATTGCGATATTAATGTCGATGCGGTTGATATCACAGCTCTCTCTGCTTATATCACAACATCTGAGTATCGTAATTTATAGTCATCTCACTACAGTCACACTTCGAAAATTGGAATGCTTCCGTTCCAGCTCTGTATAATATTTTAAACAATTTGCAGTTCTTGCCTCTCGAACAGTATATACAACAGATGAAGGATTATGCAGATACATATATACTAACATTTAAACAATTCAAAAGAGTTTCTTAACAAATTCTACTTTGTACCGAAGTGTAAGAAACAAATTATTATCGTAGTAGTAATATGAAAGTTAATGCTCGGACGATCAGTTCATATATAGCAGCTTGCATAGTATCTGATCTGACAACGACACTTCACGTTTAATCAAGAGAGAACTCTCAAATTTTGACTCATCGTAATTATTCAAAAATTATATGAATGCAATTTTTAAGGATTGAACCAGTCTCCTAGAAAATAATGCAATAATTGCATTGAAAATTACGATTCTGAAACGAGCGAGTGACTACTGTATTTCAATATCCGCTGCGCTCTGCACGATGTTCAACCCAAGGCAGGAAGGCAGCAGGCAGCAGGCAGTAAGCAGATATCTATTATTAGTTTGCCTCACTCGAAGCGAGTGAGCAGCTAGCTGAATTGGCCTCTCCAATTTCCACCTTTTCCAGTTGCCTTTGACTGCAGGCGGTTGGTAGAGATGTGTATGGGGGCTTTGGGTTGGGGGTTGGTGATAAGCAAATTGGATGCCGCACAGTCAGCCGCCTAAAAGCAAGCAACACGTTTGCTGCAACACTCTTGTGCTGCGCTATCGGATTACGTTAAGTATACGAAAGGGTGGTAACTGTGCAACCAGCAAATTACGTATACGCCGTGATTCACTTCACTGTGCAATGTAATTGAATTTCCCCTCTTAGCTGTGTTTGAGAAAAAATATTAAAAAAATATATATACACTCCGCGAAATTCGATTAAAGGCACTCGCGTTTATGGTGCAAAAACCTTTTTCAAGCATGCTTACACATTTTATAACGATGCTTCTTTTTCTTATACTGTTATGATGCCTTGGATTGAAAATTCCGTTAGTGTGATTTTTGAGCTACTTTGGGAGCGAATTCGATTAAAGGCAGTCACTTTGTATGGAATTTCTTTGAATGGGATAATAAAGAATACATATTTTAAAAAATATGTTTTAGGTATATATAGATTAGTTACACTTTTTTTTGGTCATCCTTATCGAGCATCAACCAGACCAAAATGCCTTATTCAAGCAGGCCTCTCGTGGGTGGTTTCGGGATACGGATTTTAAGCTTTTAAAGTGGCCAGCAAGATCACCCGACCTGAATTCCATAAAGAACATGTGGGGACACTTGTTCAGTCGAGTTTAAAAGGGTAAACGACAGTTTAGGACAGTTGAGCAGATACGTTAAGAAATAGTCCAAAATCCCACTATCTGAGTACTAAAAAGTTGTTGAATCGATGCCAAATCGAATTTTTGAAATGAAATTTCTACATATTATATTAATGTTAATAACTCTGACATTCAATTAACAATTGACATTCAGGATACAAGTGTCCTTTGGACTATGGATAGTCCTTGGCCTACTGATTTGCATACAAATAAATAAGACAAACGAAATACCCTACGGCAACTTAAAACATAAAATTGCTCGTAGTTCGGCCATATGCTTACAGATCATGGTAAGTTCTTTGTCAAACAATTGATTTTCACCAGATCAAACAACTGGCAATGGAACATCCGCAAAGATTTTGTAGTTTCCGAGATGATTTCAATCGCCTTGTGAGTACAATTTTTACAAGTGTCTAGCTCATAGATGACGCCCGTAATCCTTCAATGCAGTTCGTTGGTTTTTTTCGAGTCTACCGCACCATATCCATCCTTGCAGATTACAAGGATATAGCCGTTTTAGAGCCAGTTTTGTAGCCAATTTGTTAGTTGCCTGTTACCCCTAAAAGTATGCCAAATCTTTTATTTTGATTCAAGGCAATTTACCTAATGCAACAACCTAATTTATGTCACTGGTGGTACAAATGTATCCTAGACAAGAACCGTCATGTTTTTTGGCTTGTATTTTTTTGCTTACCCCACAAATCGTATGATCGCAACGTCCAGCCGATAATTAACTACATATGTATGTATAAAAATATACGAAATAAAGTATCCACATTGAATTGTAACACTCGATATATATTTTATTTCAGTTATTTTTCTTGAACATGACACATAACGCGTTGATCATTTTAGGCTTAGTTTGTTAAGGGCTACTACTTCTAGTTATAACTATGCAAGTACAATGTGAATTAGGCACTTGATATACACATACATGTAGTTATAGTGTATATAGTTATATATATATTTATAGACATATATATACTTGTATATTCGCACATTTTCAAGTTAGTCAAAGATCAATTAACAATTTTGTGGGATTTTTGGGGGCTCCGTAAATGCAGCTACAAGAACCAACTGACAATTAATTCTGGTGAGGATTTTTTTTTTGTGAATGTTGCTCAGCATATTCAATTGGATTGCTTTATATACATTGCACCTGAATGTGTGTGTGTATGTGTGTGTGTATGTGTATGTATGTATGTACATTTATTTATTGCACGTCTTAAACATTAAATTTATAAATACAGAAATGAAGAAGAAAAGGAAATTAAACAAAACAAAAGAGAAACATAAACATATTTTTCAAGTGGTAGTAGAAAGGGTTTCGCAGTTGGGTATTTCTTTTAAGCAGAGTACATAATAAATAAATGTAGCTGGAGAATTTAGAGGGAGGATTACGGGCATTAATATTAAAATAGCATCAAATGTTTTAAGATTAGTATAGTTTATGTTACACAAGGCACAAACGTTGGATAACACTAGCAAAAGCCTAATTGCCTAGTACTGATACCAGGGCTGGCGACGGACCCATTGCAGTCGATTGCTGGTGTGATCGGATCGTATCTTGATGCTGGCACCTTCGGCAGCACGAACCGTTTCCTTCACCTAGAGAGAGAGAGAGAGAGAGAGAGGTTAAAGGGGGAGAAAAAGAGAGAAAGTGATTAGCTTAAGTATATGTTTTTGTTTTAAATTCCACTCACGCTCTGCATTAGATTCTGTGCATTGCCAACGAGCATTTCGGTTGCCTCGCGATCCTCATCAGATCCCTGGGCGCCTAACATGGTCGCCTTCACCGTGGACAGTATCTTGAGCTGGGTGCCAATGGTTGGAATGCGCTCGCACACCTGCAACAGATTGGTGCGAATGCGACGATCCGTGCACTGGCGCGCCAGCTCCTTGGCCAGTCGCGTCACATCCTCCGATGCTTCGGCGATCTTCTTGGCTGTAGAAATGAGCTCACGCTTGCTGCCGCTCGAATCGGAGAGCACCAGTTCGCTGAGGCGTGCCATCAGCTTGGCCATGCGCCTGGCTGCCGCAATGATCTCGTTGTCCTTAGACGACCACTGGCGCACTTCCTGGTGCAGGCCACGTGCCGCAATCTGTCAAAAAATATCAAAGATTAACAATAGCCAAAGGTGTGCGAAGTAGAGCTAACTTACAAGTATGGGCTGATTGGCATGAGGCATGGCGCGGAAGACGCCCTCATCCTCATCATCCGTATCCGGGGGTGGTGGACGTATGGGTGCCAAGCCCTCACGTGGCAGTGGTGGACGCGGTGGAGCACGCTCCGCTGCCGTACGATAAAAAAAAAAGAAAGAAAGAGAGAGAGAGAGAGAGAGAGAGAGATAGTGGGAGAGCGAGAGGAAGAGAGAGAAATGAGCAAATGAGTCAAATAGGATTGAGTGCATGTAAGAAAGTATTGAGACGCACCATTCTGATTGGATAGATGCAGGGCACTCAGTTCCGGTATGGGCGGTGGCAGCGATGAGGGCAATGGTGGCGGCTGCGGCGGTGCAATGGCGTCACGCACTTCGCGCACATCGCCGAGCAGGCGCTGGAATGATTTCTTCCAGGCGGCAGCCGCAGCGGGATCAGCGATATTAGTGGCCACCAATTTGGCATCGCCAACCATAGCGGGCAGCGATCGTTCCAAATTTCTAGCGGCGGCATTCAGTCGCTCGGTGAAGATGGGATCCTCGGAATTATCCGCCTCCTGTTTGGCCACGAGAAGCACACGATTAATGAGCCGTGCTATGTTCGACGTATTGTCCACCATCTTTTGTGGCTGACGTGCATGGATGGCATCCTCGCAGAGTTTGGCATACACCTGCATTTGCTCCTCGGACGTCTTGATAAAGTCTGCAGGATCGGTGGCCTGGTCGCAAAGTGTCCGCATTCGCAGCACCGTATCCGCATACTGTTGCTTTAAATTCTGGAGATGCTCATCAGCCGCCTTGCTCGCCGGATAATTCATACGTATGCGTCCGGCATTGATCAATTGCGGCGTCAACGAATCCACCTGAGCCGCCGATGACAGCAGAATTTCTGCAATCTTTTTATTGCCACAAGCCCCACCAGCCGCCACCATGCGCGACGTTTTCGATGCGCGATCGCTGAACGCCTGCAGATTGTTGGACTTCTGATTGAAGTTCTGCTCGCGTCCGGGCGTTCCCTCCGGCATCATAACCGCCTCGGTGAACTGCTTGAGAGGCGTGCTCACATCCATAAAATCTTGCACGATGCGATTGACCAGCGCATTCTGGATGGCTGCCTTCAGCTCGTACAGCTTCTGGGTGAGCTGTTTGGCAGCCTGCTTGGCAGCCGGTCCAGTGCCGGCTGCCTGTCGCTTCAGTCGCTCCACTTCGTCGCACAACTGCATTATCTCCGCCTTCTGATGGCCTGGACAGCCCTCAGCTACCTTGCGTCCCTCCTCCACAATCAGGTTGATGGCACGCTCGCCGAGGCCGCCATCATTGATCTCCGGATGCTGCAGCCATTTGACCGCCTGCTCCAATCGACCCTGAATCGTGTGCGCGGTCTGCTGCACACCGGCCTTATCCACGCCAAGCACAGCCTGTCGCACCAGACCCTGCAGCTCGCCGAGACGGCCGCGAATAGCATTGGCCAGGCCCACCGCCTGGGGTGAGTTGCCCTTGCCATCGTGACGCAGCTCGCACAAATTGTTGGCCATGACGCTGATCTCGTCGGCCAGCTTGCGTATGGGATACGAATCCTGGGGCAGACAACGCTCGGAGATCTCGTTGGCATTGTCGATCACCTGGCGCAGCGCCTTCTCGCCAACGCCGCCGCGCAGGGCATACGGATTCGATAGCCACTCGTTGGCCAGTTCCATTTTGTTGCTAATCGCATTACTAAGCTTCTTGAGCACAGTCAGATTGTCCAGCTCGCTGGTGTCCTCATCGTAGGTGGTCAGCTGGAGTACGCGTATAATCTCCTGCAGTTCATCGCTCATGCGAGCAGCGAGATAATTGCGATTCTCGGCCGCCTCGTCGGCGCCCTTGCCCTGCTGCTCGACAATGTGTATGTAGACCTTCATGCTGCAGATGAGTATGGGCGCCAGGGTGTTGACCTGATCGAGACAGCGCACCAGAATCTCACTGTGCACTTGGTGGGTGAGCTCCTTTTCGCGGGCGCTCACCTCACGCGCCACCTTGCTGAGGCAGGGTGAGAGATCCTTAAGAAACTGCACCAGCTCCTCCATGGTGCCAATGACTTCGGCAACGGCCAGATAGTCAAGCACCCGCTTGCATTCCTGTATAATCTTCCGCACCTCGCTCTCGTCGAAGCAGAGCAGCAGCGAGGAGGTGCCCTGCAGTATGCCGCGGCTTCCTTCAATCAGCTTCTTGCGCGCCGGCCCCGAATAGGGATCCGTGCGCAACATATCAGAAGCCTCCTCGAGCAACTGCGAGGCAGTCTCCACGCGATGCAATGCCGACGGCATATCCTGCCTCAATATCTTATCATCGGAGCTGTTGATCGTCTCGCGGCCCACCTTCACCAGATTCGCCACCGCAGCCGACACCACCTGGACCGGCCGGCTGAGATCCGGCATCGCGTTGCCATCCTCAGCCTCCTCGTGTAAGATAACCAAGCGAGATACCTAGCCAACATACCAACATATATTATATCAATTAGTTCGAGTTCAAGTTTCAGTTGAGTTCAATTCACAATGGACAGCTTGAGATTAGTTAAATCTGCTTTGAAGATCTCATGGGATAACTGGTCAACTAAAGAGAACTATAACTATAACAACTGATTGGAATTGATCAAGCTTTAGGCTTGCAATTAAGCTTGACAACAAAGAAATTAATAATTGATAAGCATATAAATTAATAATTGGAAATAATTTATTGATTCTCATGTACAAATTAAAAAAAAGAAAAACAAATTTCGAATGAAATTTGTATTCAATTACTAAATACATTTTGCTAATAAAGCGCTTCTACACGATTAAATGACAAAGAACTTTATTTAAAAAAAAAAATAACCTTTTTATAATTTTAAAGATTGTTTTAGAGAAAAATTTGTTTCGAAATTGTATATGACTATAATAACTGGAACCCATTAAAACAGGCAGAAGAAGCATCTCCGACCGTATAAAGTATATATATTCTTAGCCAGGAACAATAGTTGACTTATATAGCCATCTGGCCGTCTGTATACACAGCGCAGATCAGGGTTATTTAATTTTATCGATAATTGATATCTTTATTTGAGGGTGCAAAACTTTTTGAGGCGAAATATTGAAATTTTAAAATAAAACTAGACCAATACTATTAGCTGCTGAGTTCATGGTATCTGATATTTATTTTCTATTCTTATATGGATTTTTATATAAACAAAAGCAAGTAGACTTAAAAAAAAGAAGTCGAAAGATCTCCGTCTCTCTCTCTCTTTTTGAGATAATTTCAAACTAGAAGTATGGCAAGCAATTATCATTACGTCATGACCAAAAACACGCTCTGTCATTCTCGATCTCTTTTTCCACGAGTCGCTTGATATACACGCATGACCATAACGAGATTACCGAACAGACAGACATTCAGATACGCAGATCGCATCTCGCATTGCAAATTGGCCGCCAAATGAAACGTGGGTATTGCAATTTGGTCGAAGAATTCAACTCGAACTTGGACTTGACACCAGCAGCCGATTCCGTTAGTAAGTAATCTCGAGATACCGAAAATCGACATCGGCCACATTCAACTTGTCATTGGGGTTTCGTTTTACTACGCGATTATTTGTGGGAATGAGCTGTCGAAGGGAAGTTTCTACTCTTATAATCAAGCCTCATTGATAGGGGCATTTCGACTATTTACTTATGTGGAAGCTGACTTGTACATATATATATATATAACTATATATTAATCTTTTAACTACAACATTCCTGGAAATCTTGCCCATCAGCTAGCTGACTTCGAAGACTACAATGTCCTGACATGTGGCTACTACCAGCGGGAATCGCTTTTGATTTTAGCCACCTAAAAGACATTTGGCTTGTCTGGAACCTGGTGCGAATTACTATTAGAGAAGATTCATAGTAATCTTCCTTCCATGTTTAGAAACTGTAGCTATAAAACAAATTTTGGATCTTAGTAATCTACCTCCCAAGTTTGGTAACTGAAGCTCTTAAATTGCGAGAGATATAGAATTTTCTTGTTTTTGTGGGCGGAGATGGGAGATTTGTATGCTGATCCTTGGAGGAGGCTACCAGCAAGTTACCTTCCAAGTTTAATAGCTCTATCTTTAAAATTGTGGGAGATATGCGGGCTTATCGATTTACACTTTCCGAAATATCGGCATTGGCGAATACACGGGCGGGTGTGGGCGTGGGCACAAAAATTATTTATCAGTTGTAACTCAAAAACTGCAGAAGATATAGCCATTTAAAATTGATCGGTATCAAAGTATAAAAAGCAAAAGGGGTCTGGATTTGTTCCCATTGCCATTCTGATTTTAATTCTGATTCCCATTAGCACTGTTCTAGTTCAAATATGCAGCACAATTGCCTAATTAATCTCTGGGCTTTTCGAGTCATTTTCTTGATGAATTAATTATGTAATTAATTTGATAAGCCCCCCACACAATGGGCCATGCCCCTGGCCCTGAAGCAGCGGCAACGTGGGTGCGTTTGTTCCATCATCATCAGTGGGTTCGCTTGGAACACATTTGCTGACCAATTTGTCAGCGTATCTAAATTTAAACCAAACCAGTGCATTATAGTAGTAGTGTAGTAGTATCTAAATATGTGTGGGTGTGGGTGTGTGTGTGTATCAATGTGTTGATTGATGTGTTGAATGATCATTTTTAATTCATTTTGTTTGCTTTCTGCCAGCCATTCATCCATGGTAAGATCTGTTTCTAAACCCAGCCAGCTACCCCCACAACCACACAGCCCTCCTCCCCCCCACCGTTCCTTTTCCTCACCAATCCCACCATTCTTTCACCAAAATGAACGATGACTCAGACAGTTGGGTTTGCTTTTGGCACACATTTCCCTATAGCTATAGTCTTCAGTCAGCCGCATCAGCGCCTAAATACACCTACATTTTATGTCTCTTGCCACACACACACACCTCCCCCCGCCCCATAGTCTCTTAGTGTTTGTTACGACCTATCAGTTCAAAACGGCTTCCACATGTTCGCCCCAAAAGAGCAGTTTTCTTCTCGCTTCTCAATGATTTAATTTTCCTTAGCATTTTTTTTTTTAATTTTGCCCGTTGTTTTTTTTTTCGTTTGTATTTTATGATGCTATTTTTGGCATCTCACAAATCTCTTTCTCTCTCTATCTCTCTACATATAGATACATATATATATATATATATATATATACAAATATGTATATATATATATATATATATATATATTCTCTATCGACGCTTTGGCTGTTTGTTTTGTTGCTAACAAATTTATATTTGTTGTTCGCTTGTCCCTCAGGCTCAGGTCGATGCAATATCAGCCTACTTCTTCTTATTCTTCTTCTGTTGATATTATTTTTATTATTATTTTTATTATGCTTAACTGCCACCTGATTTATTTTTAGCTGGCCAAAATTTGTTCAGTAAGAATAACAACATCAAGAAAAAGACGCATCTTCAAATTTGTTGATGTTTTTGTTTTTTCGGTCTTCATAAATAGAGATTTGGGTATTATGAATTCTATGTATTATTCAGCCTAAATTGATATATATATATATATATTACTTAGCACTTATATATATCAATTACTAATTTGTATAGCATAATCATGACAACTTTTCTACTCTAATCCAAAATAATGTATAGCAACAATTGCATTTTAATATCTATTTCTATAGATATATATTTCGTATGGTCTATTTACCTTTTTGGGCGCCAATTTGCACACTTGTTATAGCTATGCATGTTAATTAAAATATGTGTACATATATATACTATACATGTTTTAAACTCTTTTAGTATTTCTTATATAAAGCTTAAGTCAACATTTTTTTTGGTAGATTTTCCATGCGCTTACCTGCTGGGCAACAGGATCTAAAATGCTCTCGATTGTTTTTGTGTGGAAGACGGGCATTTTTGTTCAGTGACTGCTTAAGCTCCCCTCGAATGCCGTAATGTGTGTGTGTGTGTGCCTGTGTGTGTGTGTGTGTGTGTGATTGGGTGTTGGAATGGGTATCTATCAAATATCCGTTTCTTCAAAGCCAATTCAAAGAGTGCTGAAAAGATTGAAGTATTTATTAAAAATTCAAATTCTTGTTTTTTATATTGCTTTATTGAGATTTTATTGGTAATTTTAATGTAACTGAATATACAAAATGAAGATAGTATTTTCTTAAATACAGCTTGACTTTGCAACAGAAACAAGTTTTTATGTAAGATCAGCTAATGTGCATATAAATATCTATGTATATACCTATGTATACATTTTGAGTGCTATCTTGACATGTTGAAGATTCAGGTCGCAGATAATGCGAGGCTGCCACCTGTTGAAACGTGGTCACATTAACACACCCCCACACACACACACACACGCACATACAGGTACACATACAATTGTATGTATGTATTTTATCTTCCACATATCCGAGTTGAGCAGCAACGAGAAATTCTAATGAAGCTGTACAATTTCGGACAATTTTCAATTTTCATTAATTGGAAAGGCGTTTTCTGTATATACATACGGGTTTTTATATATATACACATTTATTTATTAATGTATGTATAGTAATCGCTCACAAATCAGATCTTTGTGCAAGTATAATTTTCCAATATGTAAAATTAGTTCTGATTCAATTTCATTTTATATTCGATTTTTTTTTTTAAATTTGGCGTAAACAACCACTGTAAACATTTTTGTGAGATTTTGTGTTTGTGCTGCTTCTTCTTTATATTCTCTTTCTTATTCTTATTCTGCTTCTTCTCGTCTTTTGTGCTGAGAGTGTTCGTTCGTTCCTTTCGTGCGGCTGTTTCATTAATGATGACGCACACTGTGAGCTCATTGCAAGACATTTTCTGTCTCTGGCTAAAGGTAACTTTGCAGGGGGAGGGGGGCTGGGCGCAACCAGACACAACAACACTGATGACGCACTGTTTACAAACGTGAGATGTATTTTTGCGATAACATTATTGGTAGATCGATATCTGTACCCTTCTCTGCTAATACTTCTAATTGGCAATTTCCAATTGGTATTTGCAGTAAAAGTGAAAGTCTGGAGAAGCCAAAAGACATTGAATATACGACTTTAGCATTAACTAAAAAAAAAACACATATACACAGGTGGGTGGGTAGGTGTGTGTGGGTGTGTTGTATGTGTTGTCTACATCAAAGCAAATTGGCGTCAAGGCGTTTCGAGCACCTTGCTAAAATAGAATAAATTAAAGCAATACACAAAAAAAGTGTACACAAACCACTCTGAACCACTTGAAGAAAAAGTGTGTGTAAGTGAAATAGAGATATAAAAATAAATATCACAACATAGGGAAATTAAACAAAAATTTAGACTAATAACACATAATGACAAAAGCTAAGACAATTTAATATTGCATTTTTATGCATGCGCTGTAGCATTGCTTCGCGCAGTGTATGCGCGATATACATATGTATATGCATGTGTATGCCACTTATGGAATTAGCTTAGTTTGCGATTGATTTTTGTAGCAACAAAATTGATCAATATTAAAAAAGAAAAAGCCACAAAACTAAACTAAAAATTCATAATAGCTAAAATATTTGAGTTGAGTGAGCGAGTGTGTGTGTGCGCCTGTGTGGGACGGGTGCTTATTGACTGACTTTTGCCATTTATGGTTAACAAATTGTTGTACAAATATGCCAATAAATAAACACGCACACACACACAATCAAACAAACAATATCGGAACAGATACCTTAAAAACTATTTAAAGCGCGGCTCATCTTTTTAAGCAGTCAATCGATAAACATATTCTTATCGAAATATTCGCTTGTATGTTTGTGTGTGTGTGTATGTATATGCATTGTCGACAGCTGCGAAGCTCTAGCAATGCAACAATAACAACAGCAGCAGCTAAGAGGCAACTTTATGCGGGCCATAAGGCATTAAATTGCAATTGTGGTTGCGACTTTTCTATTCAGAGTACACATTGCGTTTTGATTGCTCTTAATGTGCCGAACAATGAAATCATATATTGAAAACAGCAGCAGCAGTTGCTGCCACATTCCCCAAGGGGCAACTAGCTTACTGTTCCCACTGTAGTCAATTTACAGCTACCGAAATTGAGACAGCGATCGCACCATCGACAAAGCGCGCCAGCGCACAATGAGGCGCGCGCGCGTGCTGCTTTAAGGCAAACTAAAACCATGCACAAGTGCCTGTGTGTGTGTGTGTGTGTTGTGTTGTGTGCATGTGTGGACATAACAAGATGTTCATTTGTACGCATATTAATTTATTTAGGGCAGCCAACATTTGTAGTTGATGTTAGCACACACGCACACAAATATATATATATATATATATATAGATGTATATATATATGTATATATATACATATAAAAATATATATATTTATATTCATCTATGTGAGCATGCTTAGATGAGTGTTTCTTATGTATTGTTTCTATTTCACGCATATTTAGCTTTTATCATGATTATACTTCGGCATTTATTCGAACGTAGCAACAAACAACCAACACACAGACACATACACACATACGTATGTATAACACTGTCAACAATTTGCTCCAGAACACAAAAAAAAGAAGTAAAAATCAAGAGCACAAAACAAAACTTCCAAAGCCTGATGACAAATGCAATTCAGTTGCTGATTTAATGCGAATTTTGTCAATTGAACCATTCATAACACACACACACACACACATTACTGTAAATGTGTACATATTTTATTTTAATGTATATATATATATGATGTATATATAGGTAAGAATATGTAGTGCTTGTTATTTACTTTAAACTTTTGCTTATTCACTGTGGCTGTCGCCTCTCGCAGCGGCTTTCACTTGCTTGCCCGACTGTTCTTTAAATACTAAAAAAAAATGATTGGGGGCCACAATCTACCTTGCGCCGATGGCGACGACGACGACGCTTTTGTTGTGCGCTACGTGCCTATCTTCTTCTTCTGCTCTCCATATCGCCATCACTTCTCTTTTGGCGCTCGCTTTCAGCATTCTCTCGCGTTGCTTCTGTTCGTGTGTGAGTGTGAGTGAGTAAGGTACATTCTCCCCAACAGAATATTGTTGTTGTTGTTATTACATTTATTGGATTGCTTTTGCTTAGGTTTTCATTAAAAATGTCTCTTTTTATCACATATATTGATGTGTACATTAGATCTGGCAGATCAATATATCAAGCTTCGATTTTTTTTCCTGGCAATTAGTGAATTGAAAAGGTAAATATAAATGCTAAATACTTTTCGCAGAAACATGATCGTTTTTTTTTTTTGCTTTTATGATACAAAATGAACAAATAAAATTCGAATTATAACATAGACCAACTGCAACTCATAACAGCTGTAACTAACAGTCCTTAGACATTTGCTAATAACATACTTGGTATTTACACAATATTTTTAAGTATTGCGGGCTGCCAACTTGTTGCAAAAAATGCTGCCAAATCGAAATTGCCCAACACTGGCACAAAACATACATATATACATATACATATATATACGTAACTCATACAAATTAATTGAAGGAAAAATTGGAAAACTAAATGAAATGTGCAAAGCAAATTTAATTGAACATATTGCGTTCGTGTTTTAATCGGAATGCATTGCGAGTGCAAATATGTAAAACGACGCAACGCGTGTGCAGTGCAGGGCGAAACATAGCAAAGCAAACAATACCAGCAGGCAGGCAGCAGCAACAAAAGCAGCGCAGCAGAAGCAGCGCAGCAGCAGAGTCAGAGGCCGATCTGACGTGAAAGAAAAACGACGCATGCAGGACAGAAAATGCCTCAGCCGTGTTAAATAATTAGCAAAAAGAATTCCATTGTAAAAGTAAGCCGCAATAATGTAAGGAAAACACAACTTTCCATACTTTTATCATATTTTCTACATGCATTTTGCGCTAGCAGGCGACACAAGTAAGTGTGTGTGCGTGTGTATATGTGTGTAAGTGCCTTTTGTGCGGGTGTGAAAGAGCACGCACCATAGTTGTCTGTCTATGTAACTGCTGTCGTCGGTGTACGTCTAAATATATATAAATATATGTATATGTATACGTATATGTGTGTGTGTGTTTGTCTGCAATGTGCAAGCAAAACAATTTACAATTTTATAGAACGAAGACTACTCAAGTGTGTAACGTTATAGATTATGTAAAAAAGAGAATTCGCTGTTTCAAACTGAAAGCAACATCGCTGTAAAAAAAAAACATCAAGAACAACAAAAGCAGCAGCAACAAAAACATTGGATGTTAACAGCGACGTCGCAGTCGATGACGACGTCGACGCGTCGTGCGATTTGCTTTTTGTATGTGTTTGTCCGCACCCAAAAAAAAAAGAAATAGATCCGAGCAAATAAACAAAATTTAAATCAAATAATGCATCGGAAAATTGAGACACATGCACCCGAGAACAAAAAGCTATCAAATTAAAATAAAAAGTAACGGCAAACAAAGCTGCATTAAACGCTGCTTTTAAGCTTTAAACGGAAAAGCGAAGAGCGAAGAGACAAAACGACGGGTCGAATGCAAAACAACCGACACCGCACACACACACACACATGCATACGCCTATTTATACATACATGTGTGTATGACCGAGACATGGCTGACTCCCTATATATGTGTGTTTGTGTGTATATGAAAAAATAGGCGTGTTGCCGATTCGCTATTAAAAAAAAAAAGTTAAAACAAATCAAACACATAGTTTAAACAATTAGCACAATTCTAAAAACCTTAAATCGTTTCATTTAAACAAATCGCATGATTTTTGCCGCAACAGTGACAAGAAAAAAATATGCAAAGTGCTGCAACCCTTTTTTATGCTAGTCTGCATGCGGCGCTGGGCAATAAATAAGTATCGCTCATACTACCATATCCATGTCCATTATGAATTAACCAAAGCCATACTGCTTATATACATGTGTGTGTGTATATATGGCAGATATGCACGTGTGTTGCTCTCTCTCGGTCTGTTCACCTTGCACCTAATCTAGAACATATGTGTAATTTGAATTAGGAAGAATGTCGGATTCTGTTATGTTATTATGCTAAGTGCGAAAGCTCTCGTCCGCATTTTAATTAAAAAGTGCGTAGCTTGATGGTACACCGTTATTTACACAAATCTGAGTGCCAAAAATATAGAAAAATATAATTCTTTTGATAAGCTGCTTCTTGTCGCATAACAAACTAAATGAGATATGAGTGTGCGGATATGCGTGTTGTGTGTGTGGGTGTGTGAGTGAGTGAGTGCTTGCGACTGTATATGTGAAGCAGCAGAACGAAGAACGAGTGTGTGAATCATTTGATCGATTTGAATGCGGCAAAAGAAATCTGAGACTCCTTTTATCACGAACTCACACACATACATACATTGTATACATATATAGTTTTGTGCTCTCCAATACACACCCACGTGCATATGTATATGTAACTTTCAATTAATTTCGTTTGCAGAAGAGTGCGCAGCAAGCAGAAGGAAACAGAGATTACAATTAAAAACATCAACAACAACAAATCCAAAGCAAGAAAAGAAAAAAGAATCGAGTTGTCAGCTCTACTCAGAGAGGTAGAGAGAGAGAGAGCGAGAGAGAGTTGTTGGTGTGTGTGTGTGTGTGGGCATAACATGAATAACAGAGATGCCTTCGGCACGTCCTGGTAGTCTCAAAGATCCGGAAATCGCCGATCTATTTAACAAGCATGATCCAGAAAAGATCTTTGAGGATTTGCGCGAAATTGGCCATGGGTCGTTCGGTGCCGTCTACTATGCCCGTTGCAATCTCAACAAGGAGATTGTCGCAATCAAAAAGATGTCCTACACGGGCAAGCAGAGCCAAGACAAATGGCAGGACATACTCAAGGAGATACGGTAATTATATTTCTCATATATTTTTATTATTATTATTATTAATAATATTAATATTATTATTAATATTGTTATTGTTATTCACTTATTAAATTATTCAATTCACTTGCAGCTTTCTATGTCAATTGAATAACCCAAACACAATTGAGTACAAGGGCTGTTATCTGCGAGAGTCGACGGCGTGGCTGGTGATGGAGTATTGTGTTGGGTCCGCCTCGGACATCATTGAGGTGCACAAGAAGCCACTGCATGAGGACGAGATCGCTGCTATCTGTTTGGGCGTACTGAGCGGATTGAGTTATCTGCACTCGCTGGGCCGCATCCATAGGGACATTAAGGCCGGCAATATACTGCTCACCGATATGGGCGTGGTGAAATTGGCTGATTTTGGCAGTGCAGCGATCAAGTGTCCGGCGAATAGCTTTGTGGGCACACCATATTGGATGGCGCCCGAGGTTATCTTGGCCATGGACGAGGGCCAGTACGATGGCAAAGTGGATGTCTGGTCCCTGGGCATCACCTGCATTGAGCTCGCCGAGCGTAAGCCCCCATACTTCAATATGAATGCCATGTCCGCACTCTATCACATTGCCCAAAACGAGTCGCCCACGTTGCCGGTAATTATCGATCGATCGATAATTATCGATTGACCCTTTGATTTATTGAGATATTCAAAATGTGATAATTTGTTATTTGGCTTTGCTTTTGCAGAAAAATGACTGGTCGGACACGTTTTGTAATTTCGTGGAGCTCTGTCTGAAAAAAATGCCCGCGGAGCGGCCCTCATCGGCCAAACTGCTGCAGCACTCTTATGTGACGCGTCCGCGCTCCGAGACGGTGCTGCTGGAGCTGATCGCCCGTACAAAGTCGGCGGTGCGCGAACTGGACAACCTCAATTATCGCAAAATGAAGAAGATACTTATGGTGGACACATGCGAAACGGAAAGCGCCATCGGCGACACCGATGACCAGCAGGACGATCATGCCGGCGGCGATAGCAGCAAGAGCAATAGTATTACTTCCGAACACTCCATACACTCCGTGGGTGTATCGGCGGCCAGTAGTCAGGTGAATTTACAGACTGGAAATGACTTATTCACCTCAACATTTCTGATTCATTTCTGATTCGCAGAGCTCCTCGTCGAATTCGATACCTGCGGTTGCCTCGCAGAATCACCACCATTTAGGGGCGCATTATCATCAGCAGGTGGCCGCTGTTGCAGCCGCCATGCATCATCAGCTAGAGCTGCAGAAGCAGAACCTCAGCAACTGGTCAACTGTACCTCAGCAGCAACAGCAACAACAACAACTGCAGCAACAACAGCAGCAGCAGAACTCATCATCCGGTGCTGGATGTGGCGCTGTATCGCGCAACTCGTCGCGTCATCGTAATCTGCCACCATTGCCAAACATAATGCACTCCATGAACAACAATGTGACGCCCACGAATTCGGCATCGGTGGTGCCGGCGCCAGCGCCTCCTCTATCAGTGATGCCGCATCTGGGTGCCTCTCTAGGAGCAGGAGGCGGAACCGGAGCTGCTGGTGGTGTTGGAGGTGGAGGTGGTGGTGGCAGCACCGGTGGCTCACCGGCTGGCGGTGATCATCGCATGCCCGGAATTCAGCCACGTTATCTAGCGACACCGGCCGCCCAGCAGGCGGTCTATGCGGCCACCTCGGCATCCTCGCAGCAGGCCATCTCTAATGCGGTCAACGATCATGGGCCCAACAATTTCGCCACCATCCGAACGACAAGCATTGTCACCAAGCAGCAGAAGGAGCATATGCAGGTGTGTGCAGTATACATATACATACGCAATTACATGTATATAGATATATATATATTTACATATATGACACCAACAACAAAACTTGTGATGAGCGCGCGCGCGTTTGTGTGTGTATGTGTAGTTGTAGTTGCACTAGTTGAAAAGGGTGGGTTGCTGCATGTCATTCACATTAATCGATCGGATTGTCGAAGCCTTATCGATAAATTATGGCTTTCTATAACTCTTACATCGCCTCTCAGTCATTTCTCTCATCGCGGTGTGCTTTACTGTGTATGTATGTGTGTGTGTGTGTGGTGGTGGTGGATTATTTCACCATGTTTGCGTCCCGTCTGCAATACTCCCATTGTGTCATAGTTTCCCCCCTCCCCCTTCACACAGTCACAGCTGTCATTTCCTGCCTGTCGCTCTCTCGTTCTCCAAATCGATCGTTTTCGTTCTAACTTTTGCTCTCTCTCTCTCTCTTTCTCCCTCTCTGTGTACAACATTTGTTTGTTGCTGTTGTTGTTTATTGTTTGTATTTCTACTCTCCAACGAATAACAAATAGGCGCGCTATAAGTTCTGTTCCCAACTGTGCGGCGGCTGTTGCAATTGCTTCTGCTGCGGCAGAGTCAGCGAGCCGGATGCGGATGACTTCTTCCCTGGCCACGATGACGGCTTCTTCCAGAAGGCTAAAAATAGTAGCAGTCCAAAGCAATGCCAAACTTTTAATCATTGTCCCTGTGTGATCTCTTAAAATAACTAAATACGAAAACAAAAAAAAAACAAAATCAAGAAAATAGTTCGTTACATACATATATATATATATATATATATGTGTGTGTTTATTAATGAATGTGCGTGTCCTGTGCGTGAGGGTGGAGTCCATGACAATAAATATATGTATATATATCAATAAATATATCAGATATTTGATGCAACAGACGAAAGACTTATTTGCAAATTGAGTGCATCCAAAAGAAACAGTAAAAATGCACACACTCACATACACACACACAAATTCTCACTCAAGCAGTGAGCGCACCTGCCCAATCACAAGCCACACTTTCTCACTCACACTCGCACCCCTTTGCTCAAATGATTTTCTATGCTATTTTCATTCTTATTTGCTTGCTTTCTTTGCTACACTTCACTCAATTCTACTTTCCTCCCACATTCCGCACCTGTCCTGCACTAGCCGCGTCAATCTCTCTCTCTCTCTCTATCTGTCCCTCTGTGTCTCTTGGCTTGCTTGACATTTGACATCTGACAGCAGCGGGAATGCAGAACAGAAGCCGGCATTTTATCTTTATCTTTTGCTTTATAACGCTGCCTTTTTTTCTTCCTTGTTTTCATTGTTAAAGCTTTAGTATTAGCTTTGAATATTTGATTTGTTTTTATTTCATTGTATTGCATCTTATGCATTTGCCACCTGTTGTGAATAAGTATGATTTTTCCTTGTGTCAATTTTGCTCATTTTGAGGTTAAGAACGAATGGGAGCTTAACAGAATATTTGTAAGTTATAATTATTAATCTTGTTGTTGTTGCTCTTCTTATTGCTGCTTCTGCTGTAGCACCTCATACACATACATAAACACTGACAAGTAGCTAAAATGCGCTTTTGTTTTCCATGTACAATATTTGTGTGTTTTGCCTGCTAATTTGTGAAAATGCAGGAGGAGATGCACGAACAAATGTCCGGCTACAAGCGGATGCGACGGGAGCACCAGGCGACGCTGTTGAAGCTCGAGGAGAAGTGCAAAGTGGAAATGGAGACGCACAAGTCGGCGCTTGACAAGGAGTATGATAATCTGCTGCATAACTTTACCAGAGAACTGGAGCGCCTCGAGGTAAGACTGCAGACTGAAAAGAAGAAGATTAACACAGATGTACATGTTTCATATTGCAGGCCAAGCATCAGCAGGATGTGGAGCGGCGCTCGAAGCAGACAACAACGGCCGAGAAGAAACTACAGAAAGAGATTACGCTGAAGCAGGAGGGCGATCGTAAGGTGTTCGATTTGAATCGCAAAAAGGAATACAAAGCGAACAAGGAGCGCTGGAAACGCGAACTCTCAATGGATGAGTCAACGCCAAAGCGACAGCGTGATTTAACCTTGCAATCGCAAAAGGATAATCTGAAACAGCACGAGGCACAGGAGGAGCAACGCATGCTGCAGGCTCAGAAGCAATACATTGAGCTCGAGATGCGTAAATTCAAGCGAAGACGCATGACGCATCAGCACGATCTGGAGGATCATCTGTTGCGTGATGTGAGTTGGCCCCAAAAATTATCCAGAATAATTGTAAATAACTGAATTGATACACTCGATTTGCCATCAATACAGGAGCTGAGCAAGAAGCAACAGCAGCTGGAACAGGCCCATGCCATGCTCTTGAAACACCACGAAAAGACACAGGAGCTGGAGTATCGCCAGCAGAAGAGCGTGCATCAATTGCGCGAGGAACAGGTGGGTTGCGGCGCCAACAACTGCTATCAAATTTGTGCTTCACTCAGTAAATTATTCTCTCACTACCACCATAGATAAACAAGCAGCACGACACGGAGTTCCACAATCAAAAAGACTACATGGATCGCATCAAGAAGGACCTGCAGCGCAAGCATGCTCTCGAGCTAAGACAACAGCCCAAGAGCCTAAAGGTAAACGATGAACGATCGGTTTTGATAGAGAATTTATCATCCACTTTGAATGAATTAGAACTATAATTGTATTACGAATATTGGCATTTACAGCAAAAAGAGCTGCTGATACGCAAACAGTTTCGAGAGACATGCAAAACGCAAACGAAACAATATAAACGCTACAAGGCTCAAGTGCTGCAAACGACACCCAAAGAGCAACAGAAGGAGGTCATCAAGCAGCTCAAGGAGGAGAAGCATCGCAAGCTCACGCTGCTGGGTGAACAGGTGAGTGTGAATCGATATCGATATAGATATTTTATTCATATCCATATCCATGTCCATATCGATTTTGAATATTATTTGCAGTATGAGCAAAGCATTGCCGACATGTTCCAAAGTCAAAGTTATAAACTGGACGAGAGTCAAGTGATCGAGTGCCAACGTACCAATGAGCAATTGGAATACGAACTGGATATGCTCAAAGCCTATCAGAACAAGAACAAGAAGCAGGCGCAGGAGCAGCGTGATCGGGAGCGTCGCGAGCTCGAGAGTCGCGTCAGCGTACGGCGCAATTTATTGGAGAATAAGGTAAATACTCTATCCTAATTAATATTATTATTATTTGTTATTTTATTATTTTGGTAATATAACAATACATCATAAATCTCCACATTTAGATGGATGCCGAATTGCAGCAATTCAATTTGGAACGTGCCGAACGGTTGCGCATGAAACACGAGAAACATGCTAAAGAATTGGAAGCTTTTGATAATGAATCGATAGCCTTAGGTTTCAGGTATGAATCAACCCAAACAACTGTTTATAATTATATATTTTATATATATATTTATATTGTATGCATTTGTATATTACAGCACTTTATTACTAACGGAAGTATCACGCGAAACCTACCCGGATGAGGAAGGCAGTTTGTCTGGATCCATGATTAGTTTAGCGCATAGCAATAGTTCAACAAGTTTTCCGGCTGGTTCCCTATAGCATAGGCAACAACAACAACAACACCAACACCAAGAGCAACAGCAACCATATAGTAATATGGACTATTATAATTTTAATGGAAATTTTAAAACAAACACTACAACACCAACAACAACAGTGGCAAACAGATCCCGACACAAGCAACTATAACAGCAATTACAATTAATAATAAAATACGAAAACACTCGTTGTTTTTGTAGCAGCATTCATAACTTAATAAACAATCAAATGAATTAATGAATGGCAAAGCCTAAAAAAATAACACACACACGCATAAACATTTTTTAATCGTTTCAAACAATAACAACATAAAGCTGCAATCATTTTGCATTAAAACGTACTCAAATCAAGCAATCGACAACAACAACACCGACTAATAAATTAATTGAACGCTATTGAATATACAAAAACAAACAAGATGAAAAGAAACATAAACATAATACATATTACAACTATATAATGCAAACAAAAAAAAATAAAAAGGCAGCATAGATACATAATTTGAATGTAAGCCTAAAACAATATCACTAATAACAGAAAAATCAGTAACAACCAACAACAACAAACAGACAACCGCAAGCAACCACAAAATTATCGATGTATATCGACAATTATACATATACATGTGTATATGTATGCAAATGTTTAAGTTTTATTTTGAAATTTTGATATTATTACTTAATAATTATATTAATTCCTTTGTTATCAAAAGTGAATTGCAAAATTGTTTTCGTTACGTGTAAATGCTCGCAATTCGATCAAGAAACGACAAACAAAGAAAACAAAAACCCTCGAAAAGAGACAACATCAGAGTATGAAAAGGACCTCTTTATAAAGACGTGGGCAACTCAAGAGCCTGCGGATAGTTGGAGGAGGTGCAGTCTTCACATACACGAGCTCGTGTATCAGAGATAGAGAGAGAGAGAGAGAAAGAAATCGAAGCTCACCACTGAGGTTGACTTCCCACTGCTAAATCAGTCAATAAAGTAAGGAAAAGAGAGAGACAGACAGAGGGAGAGAAAGAGAGAGAGAGCGAGAAGCAAGCAACTCTCTCCTGCCATGCCCAGGAGAAACAAGCAGCTAGCAGATTTCAACACACTTTTGATTGAGCAATTGCTTGACGCCATTTTTGCATGTTGTTGAATTCGAAAATTTCAATTTTTTCGTTACGTTTTCCTTCGGACTTGCTATATAAAACAAATATAAAAACACACAATATAAATAATAAAATAGTAAACAAAAACAAAACAAAACGCAAAAAAAAACTAAAAGTAAGCCTATTATAGACTTAATTAATGCAAATTGCAAAATGCTTAGTCAAAAACAATAAAAATTGTATAGAAAATTAAATGCATATGAATGTTTAATTAATTACAATTTATGTTTATGTGAGAAGTTCTTTTTTTTTGTTGTATACATACAAATAAATATACACCCAAATACACACACACACCCATGATCACCGATCACAAACCCCAATCTTAAGATATAACATTTAACAATTGTAGAAATCCAATTTTTATTAAACAATGATAAAAAAAAAAACAAAAAACAAGAAAAGCTGAAGAAAAACAACAAATACAAAAGAAAACATCATTTTTCCGTTAGCAATTAATTGATAAAGACAGGAGCGAATGGGTTAAGTGCATAGATATGGAAAACAGAAAACAAAACGTAATATAATATGATATGCGATATGAGTATATGATAATGTTCATGAATGTGTATTAGTATTATTCTAGTGCATAACTAGTTACTTTTGCATGGACTTAGTAAGCAAATAACAACATAAAACCGAAATTAAAAAATGCAAAGAAATAACTTTATAAACATATTTAGGCAGAGAAGGCATTACAGAGAGAGAGAGAGAGAGAGAGAGAGCAAGAGAGATAGATAACAGTAGAGCAGCGCTTTGGGAAGTGGGAAACAGAGAACACAGAACATACATATGTAATATTTTTTATGTTTATAAAATTGTTTTTTTTTTTATTATTATTAAATTGTATTTTTGAAGTGGAAAAACGAATAACAATTAAATTGATACACGTCAATAAAATAAAACATAAAATAAAAAAAAATATATATATACACATATATGCATTTTTATTACACTACTCAAAATATGCAGAGAACTGAACAACAATAACAATTTAATTTAAGTTTGGTTAAATAAAAATAAAAAATATATATATATTAACGCACATGTCGCATGGAAATTGACACTCACGATTTTAGAGAAACTCTCTCGCTTGTACACAACAGTAGAATCCTGTGAAATTGGACACACAATTTGAAATACATATATGTATATAGCAAATATTATTTTCAACTTTTTAATAAAGTGTATAACTTCATTTGAATGCTTTACTTACGATTGACCTTTTAAAAAAGTCGTTGCTCCTCAGCAGGTTGACCATAAGTTGAGACTACAGTTTTTTTTATTGAACTCAATAATGCTATATTAGGTTATTTATACACACAGACAGATGTACTATATAATTGATCCAAAACTATAGACTATATATTCTTTATGATGTGCCAACAATGGGCGCAGTATTCCGTAACCACTTGAAATAAATTGTTTGCATAGCAATCCACATTTGATGTTTGCGTCATGTTGCATCGAATGTTGCCCCCTTGCAATTACATTTGGGATTTCAAGATTTGAACTACATATAGCTCATTACATGTTATTCATAAATAGGTCAAAGATTATTCGTTTATAGTTTCTTGTTGACTTGCAATCTATGTATTTAGCAAGTTTTATATGTACACAGGTACAAAGTACATGTATATATATATATATATATGTGATATACATACATTTATATATTGCCTACACACATAAGGAATTTTAAAAGCTTTTGCACTTACAAACTGTATATATATGAAATATATGTGGGTATATATTAATATAATTATATGCCGGCATATGTGTACATATATATGTATACTTAATGGTTTACGAAACACACACACGTGTGTGTATTTGCTTCTTGTGTGTGTGTGTGTTTAAATGGTACACAAATGTAGAATTTGTACACTATGAATTCGCATTGTTTTATATATGTATTTGTTTATAATTATATATAATTATTCATTTGCTTAATCTGGTTGCTGATACGATCTATAGCCAGTGCTGCGCTTCTGTTCCATGCGGAACAATAAGGGTCAAGGCCTTTGGAGAGAGGAGGCGTTGCGTCCGCGCGTCAATCCGCACGCCTTGCATAAATAGTGTGCCTCCCAGCGGCTTAGGCGATGGCTTCACAAGCTCATCAGGCTGTCGAGGAATGTATGCTTGTTGATCACCTTCGTCGTCGCAATTAAGAACTCCACATTGTTGTCCTCCTGGGCGGCGAGAAAGCGCAACGCTGCGATCTCGGCGAACGTGCATCCGCCCACAAACATGACGAGCACAACGCGTCGTGCGTGCATCAGCGATGCCTCGCTGGGCGTGGCACCGACCACCGGCCTCCCACCGATCCCAATCAACTGCACCTGAAAGTCCTCGAATGTTGGCCCGGGTAAATTGTTGATTTGGCTCTTGAGCGTCTGCCAGCCGAGTGGCTTTAGTGAGTGCTCGACGAGCCGTGCGGTCAGCGGTGCATAGAAGCTATGCACATAGCTAATGTCATGTGGATTTACCTCAACGATATCATCGACTGTCAGATGTAGGGTCTGTGGAAGGACGGCAATTAATAATTATTTATTGTATAATTTGCACTCGTTAGCTTGCACTCCTTATCCGTTGGATTCGTTATTCGGTTCTTACCTTTCGGAGTACGGCGTACGCACGCGACTCGGTCTGTGTGCGCAGCAGTCCAGCCTTCTCTAGATTGCTGATCCTTAGGAGCACCTCCACTCCGTAGACCTGGGCCAGTTCACGCTTGTAATAGTTGAGGACGCGCTCCTTTAGCCCAGAGCCGGCCGCACACTGCAAACAAATGAGACGCAGCACGTTCCGCAGCTCGGCCCGGCATGCAATCTGGTCCTCAATATAGGCGCTCGCTCTGTCAATGTCTGCACAGATCATGAACTCCTGCTCGGCGGCCAGGTCATCGGTGAACGAGTGAACGTTCAGGTGTTCATCAATTAGACTGGCAATAGCCGTGTGCTCGGACGTTGACTTCTTCTGCTCCATTAGCTGTGGCAGGCGATCCACAAAGCTCTTAATCTCTTGCACCGATTGCTCCTGCCGATTCACATTCATCTGTAACTGGATGTCCTTCACTTTCAGCGCCAACAGCATTCGCACCTCATTAAAGTTCTTGTTGCGCAGCTCGGCGTACAGCTGCTCGCCGGAATGCAGCATGATCGTCTTGCGATCTGTGTCGCCCAGCAGGCTCCGTTCTGAATCCACGCCACCACCTGCCGCATTTCTGGTGCTGTCGCCACCGCTGGCAAAATACGATGGAAAATGCTGCGCTGGGAGAGTCAATTGATTTTGGCGAATGCCAAAGAACTCATCGATCAGGCCCTCGTAGGTGAGCTGAGTGGCCAGAGGTGTCAGCAAATCGATGCCTCGATCCAGTAGGATGAGTTGATCGATGGCGCCTTTGTCGCCGTTGTACAGCGCCTTCTCATCAATGGCCAAATGCTTAGCATGATCCCAAACTAGTTGCGCCTGCACACCTTTACCATAGATCTTGGGTATGCGGCCATAGAGTCGTTGCAGCTGCACCAGCCCAATGGCCGCTTGGTAAAGCGATGTGGTGTCGCCATCGACGCATACATCGCGATACCCACTCGCTGTCTCCATGCTGACAAGGTCGGAATCTAGAGGCAGAAAGTTCCAAGCAAGCTCCTCAATTCGCCCAAATGCACCGATCACCTCCTTGTTCTCCAGCTTCTTGATGCACATGCACGAGCGGCGCGGCACAAAGAAAATGTGAAAGAGGCGGGCCGGCTGTGTGTTTGCCTTCACATGGCTTACCAGGTGATCCATCAGCGATGGCTGTGGCCGAATTATATAGATTATGTTCTGCGACTCCTTGGGAAAGTGCTGTTCCGGCTTCAGGGATAGCAGCTTAATGCCCCGTTCTGCGAATATTTTTGGTTTCGCTATCAATCCGAACGGACCGATCATGCTGTCATCCAGCACAATCAGCTTGGTGCCCTCGATGGCCTCAAGCAGCTGCACCAGATCTCGACAGGACTTCTCCTGCAGCAGCTGCAAATTGACGCGATGACTTCGCAAATATGGAAACATGACTAATCCTGGCCCGGCTCTCTTGCTATTGTCTTTGTGTTTGGTTTTGGGTTTGTAGTCGTGCGACCGTGCAGCCGCTGATGGCGTAGTCGGATCTTCAAACTCCTTTCGTCTCCTAATAGCTAGCTAACTGTAGGTGGTATCCGCAACGCCCACAAGCCGCATTGCAGTTCGACAAAACAGCTGTTCTGAAACTGCGCAGTGAACAGTGCTCACACACCAAAACTAAATCCAAAATTGTTAAACAAACAAATGAACTTAAAACAAATAAAAACAACAAGTCATTTTTGTAAAAAAAAAGTAAAAGATTATCTTCTGAATTTTGGTTATTTTTAAATGGCTTAATTGTCATAACATGTCTCGATTAACATTTTCAAATTAAAACTATTTAAAAAGTGTGTACACACTTGCCAAAAACAAATGTATAAAACATCTCAGTTGATTTAAAATGACAATTTCGATCAGTTTAGTTGTCGAGCTTGAGTTGCAATCACAATCATAAAATGGATGAGCTTAATAAATTGGTATTTATATGTTAACTATCATTTACAATTTTCATATTTTGCGGAAAATTATTAAAGATATAAGCAGATATAAGAACAGTTATGTCTGGCACGCCGATGGTAGCATGCTCTTGTAGAAAAGAGTTTATATGTTGTGAAGAAATATTTGTACTACACAAATTTTTTTTTTATAAGCGCATGCGACTAGCATAAAAGTTATTTTCAAACTAGGTCTTAAAATTCGATAATTCTTGTAAACAACTCAATTTATCGATAGATGCTTGAAAGTTTTGACAGTCACAGGTACGTAAATTTGTTGATCATCTCTACGAAATATACAACGACAATATACTAACAATATTTAAGCGTGTGATAGAATTTGGTTCTGTTGTTTGCGACTCTGGCAATTAGTCGGAGCAGAGAGTGAGCCAATCGAAAACTTTTTCATTTGCCTCACCAATGGCATCCAAGGGTAATCATAATTTCCAACAGAACCGGGCAATGCAACAGCCGCAACGCTCAAACTTACGTGCCGCAATCGCACCGTACCGAAAGCCATTCCGGCACCAGGCACAGGCGCAGGCAGCGAATCAAATGATGTACTCATCCAGCCAGATGCCAAGCGATCCCCTCTACATAGACTTTAATAACCCGACGCCAGCACCACCGACCAAATCCGCGACGCCAACCGGCAGCTCTGGCTCTGCACAGGGCCAGGCAGATGGGGGCAAAAAGAAGCCGCTTAAAGGTAAGCAGGTCAAAGGCAACAAAAATCACCAGCAGCACCAGCAGCAGCATCCGCACAATATGCAGTATGCGCAACAGATGCAGATGCAAATGCATGGTAACAATGGCTGGATACCGCGGTTCCATCCGCCCAATAGCAAACGCTTTGATGAACCGATGCCGATGCCGAACCGAGGCCGAATGGGAGGTGGTGGTGGAGGAGGACCATCGATGCGCGGTGGCGGTCGTCACATGATGGGTCCCATGGGTCCTGGTCCCTGCCCGATGGGTCCACGTGGTGTCCTGGGTCCAAATGGTGGCGGCCCAATGCCGCCATATCCACCAATGCGTTTCCCAGCACCAATGCCGCCCATGCGCTGCCCAATGCCACCAATGGGTTGCCCACCGCCTCCGCCATTTATGCGACGCAACGGACGTGGCGGTCCCAATCATCCGCCACTGCCGCTACCGCCGCTGATGGGACCGCACCGGATGGGACCACGTATGCCGCCACGGAGCATGCCACCCGGCTGTCCCGGCCCCGGACCCTACAACATGGGCCACATGAACGGCAATATGAACGGCGGTAAAATCAAGAAGCCCAATCCCAAGCTGATCAAGCAGGCAGTCAAAGGCAAGAGCACGATCAAAACGCTCAAGAATTTGGTAAATCAGTATCCCATTGATAAGCCCTGGGTCACTGATGAAATACGCACCGTTCACGACGCCAAGCTGGACATTGAGAATCGCCTAAAGGGCAACAAGGATGACGACCTCTTCGCTCAGTACAGAGTCCAGCGGGACAAATTCGTTTCCATGTATGAGGCGGCGCGCGAGACGTATCTAAAACAGGAGGCCGCCACGGTGATGGCCAAGGTAACGTTCAATATATTATATATATATATATATATTTTTTTTTTTTCTTTTACTCTTCCGACGGACATAAGAGAAACAAAGTTAAAATTTCATTCAAAATGCATATCGAGTTTCTTCATTACAGTCAAACACCGAACACGCACAGACAAAAAATTACATCCACACACACACACACACACACACACACACATATGTATATTTATTAGGCACAACAGATTTGCTTACGCTTTAGTTTTGAGTTCCAAGCTCTTGTAATTCAGTTAAGGAAGTGTTTTATTAATTAGTTTATAGCAGTTATGCTATATATTTTTGTTTGTTTTTTTTTTTTACTATATCGTTGGCATAAATCAATACATTATTCTTTTGCAGGATGCCAAAGACAAAGACAATGAGAAAAATGCAAATTCAAATCCGAACGCTGCCGCTAAGGTCGGAAACACAAATGATGCAACTATTCCACTAGTCCAAGCTAAAACCAAAATCAATCCGAATTAAGTGCAAATAATGCAGACAGAGCAACAGCCACAGCCGGCGATTAAACAAAAAAAAAAAAGCAAAAAAAAAACGGCTGACAAAAGAGAAACTCTTTATTTTTCAATTTAAATTTAGATTAATTTATTTTTGTTCGCCTGGAATATTTATGAACTAAACTCCCCTCCAAACGAAACATAGAAACAATGCAACAAGCAAGCTTAAACACAAAAATAACACTAGGAAATATGAAATTTAGGAATTATTATACAATTTTTGGTTGTGTCAACAATCAACAAAGCAAATAATAATAATTGCATGCAACAAGACTTCTCTATAAGCAAATGCAGTTAAAAATGAAAACAACCAACCAAACTTTTGTGTCGTATCGTTGATTTTTGCGATAACTGATAACTGAGCTTAATTCAATAAATGTAACGCAAATCTAAAACAGATGAAATATTTAAATAGATGTACATTGCAATAAGTTGGCTTGAATGTCAGTATAAAAAAAGAAGAAAAAAATCTTGAAAAGAATATTGGACTTCATTGTTTTTTCGCCGTTCAAATGTATGCATGTATTATTACTGTTAATTTTAACGTAATGTAATGTAAAATGTAACGCAAAAAATTGAATGTTAAGAAAACAAACGGAAACAAACAAAAATTAAGCGATAACTTGCAATACTGAGCGCCAGTTTGTAAACTAGTAATATTTGCACTTATCTTTGAAGACTTTCCTTATTGCTTTAGTTTTGTTTTAAATTGAATTTAGCAACGCCAACATCAACAGCAATAACAAAAAGAAAGGGAAAACAACAAGGAAAAACTTCAAAAGGAATTATAACAAAAGTTTAGCAACTCATTGTTTCTTGTCTTGTAAACAACTAATTATTATGATAAACATAGTATTTGCTTAATTGTATTTTTAAATTAATTCTTAAAAATTACAAAATTAAGATTTGAGTTAAACAGCCTCAAAGAGATTTAGTTAATTAATGTGTGTAATCATTGTGTGCATCGACGATTTGTTTTTGTGTTTTTTCTCCGTTAACTACAAAAAAAAAATAAAGAAAATCGCAATCGCATCCAACGAGCATCCCACGCAGCATAGCTTTATACTGTCCAAGGCCTTCCTATTACTTACTAACTAACTAATTAACTAACTAACTAACTAACTAACTAACTAACTATCTACACATCTACAATTACATACCATAAATATTTATTGCTTATACATCAACTCAGTTTTGCAATTCTTGTGTACATACTTACATATACATACATACTAATATATATCTACATACTAACAAATATGTATACTTACGTCTCATGAGATTATGTAAATGCTATGAAAACTACAACCAACCAACATATACAGAACTATCTGCAAAATATAAAAAACAAACCACATATACACATGCATACATACATAATCCAAATTTACTAGATATCCAAGATGGGCGCGAAACTTACGATATGTATATGTAAGAGTTTCGACATTTTCATTGTTGTGATTCCCAGTCCCATGAAATACTTTATGATTATTGCAATTATTGCATGTAGTTACTATCAACATTAATTTCAACAAGCCCTGCAGCAAAGACTAAGATAATATTGATATCGTACCCCTGATCCAAAGAATTGAGCCCGCAACCATAATGACAGCCATTTTAGGGATAACTTTTATATGAAATGAAGTGTAAGAAGTCTGCTTAAGCTTAAGCTACGCTTACATTTATCGAAATGATAAAAACACCGCATTGCAATACCATATCCATGCATGGACATCAGTAGTATTATGTCCCAAATGTGTAAAAAATTGAATATTGAAAATAAGACCGTGAAATGTGCATTCTGTATACCTATATTCCTGTATAATATCAACAGTCGAGTGTATTAGTTTCTTTACAAAAAAAAAGAACGGAAAGAAAATCGATTTTGTTCATTTGTATGTCTGAGTCGGATAGGTTTAGGTCATATTACCATACAACTGCCACCGGATTAATCTGTGGATTTTACTTCAGTTTTAGTTTATGGGAAAATGTATCTTGACCAAACATCAAAGTTTATCGAGATTCGACTATCATATCATATAGTAAAATACACCTACAATCGGAAATTCAGGAGTTGCATTTTTGGCTCACATAGAATCAGCATTAGTCGATCAAAATAAGATTTTCTACTTATTATAAAACTGTTGCCACCCCATTAAATCCATCCTACTGTCAAGGACATATTTCGTACAAGTCAACGATTATTGTTGTTGGTAGTTATTGTTGTTGTTTATTGTGTATTATCTATTCGAATTGTTATTTAGGTTTCATATCATATCGTCGGATGGGACCATTTCTAATTATCCCTCGACAATTGATTCAAAAGCAAAATTAATGCTAACATATGTTGGCCAAGATGTCCAGACACAATCAATTTGTGCCAGTCCTTACAAATATCCATCCATGTGATCGATTCGATGTCATTTGATTTAGTTTAATTTAATTTAATTTAATTAATTTTCTTGCACACAAAAAAATGCAAAAAAAACCTGTTCTTTCGTTTAGAAAGTGCAATGGTTGATTGAAAATTACTTAACAACATTACAAACCCACCTGAATCTATCATATCCCCCATATCACCCCCTCCCTAACACAACCAAGATGTCCACCCATCTCCAATGCTCGACTCTAGAACCAAAAAAAAAAAGAAACAAAATGCAAATGCGACAAATAAAAACAGAATTTAAGTGCAATTATTTTTGGTTGATATTTTTTTTGTTATTTGTGTGTGTGCGTGGGACAATCTTGGTTTGCAATTATCCATATACATATATATATGTATATATATATATATATATATATATATATATATATGTGGAAGTAGCGGTGGATTCGCATTACCCATCCAGCTGTTATCTATTATTGGAGAGTGTGAATGATGATCACTGTGTTCAGCGGTCAGGCTTATCCAGCTCTGTGCGAGTTATTCGAATCCGACTACGTTTCTCTGTACTATTACTGGAGAGGTGCGGGAACTGGAGCTGCGTGTACGGGGAATTGGCTATCTGAAATCTCCGCTTTATATGATCGTCAAGCGGCGACTCAGGTGCGACTCTGTCTATATGGCACTTTCATTGATGACTATATTAACATTCTTCACCTACTTGGCTTCACACTGCTGCTCTCAATTCAATTAATTGAAAGGGTTTACTGAAGTAAATAAAATAAAATTTGTAGTAGTTCCAATTTGAACCTATCAAATTATCTTACTTTTAAAGTATTTATTTGTAGTCCTTTGCGAACTTAGTATAGTATTAACTCCCTTTCTCATTTTGTTTTTAATTTCAATTGTCCTCTACTTGTTTTAATTTACTAAATTACTAACTTTTAAGACCCTAGTGCTTCAAAGTATAAATAGTAACAAATACCCTAGTCAAAACCACATTTTATGCTATATGTATATAAAGAATTATGTATAAAGTATTTATGGGAAATCTGTGCAGATACTGACCTTTTTTTTTAACATCTGCTCAATATATATATATCTATCTGAACAAGTGAAACCTGAATATCCCCTATGTACATATATATATTTACTTTAATTACACATTTTCCGTGCTCTTTGGGTAGAAAAACGAAAACCACCGAAGTCTTGTAGGAAGTCTCCTTAGAACTTATAATGATTATGTAGTACTTCGTAATTCTCCGCAGATTTGATACTTAGAAAGTCATTTAAAATTAAATTAGCCAAAAACCTTGTCGCAAATCCAATTTGTTGCTATATTTAAGGCCAATAACCCAGCAAACCTTAATAAAATTCACTAAAAATCTAAAAAGAGGAATGAAAACAAAAATAAAAATAGTACACAAATTCTATGTATATTTGATATTTTATTTTTAAAGAAAGGGGGAAGAGGTATGCGGATGGGAATAGTGGCCTTGGTTATGCGTCAGCTGCTCCTGTAGTTGCTGCAGTTAAAAGAGGACGAGGAGATGTCGCATCAGCTGGATCTGATGCAACAGGCAGCGCATGTCCATCCACATCGTTTTCCTTTTGCTTCTTCCACATTTTGGCGGCGGCGAGCAGTTTGAGATTGGGTCGCGCCATCTCATCCTCGGGGAATATATAGTCGAAGATCTCCTCCCAGCCCTCATCGACGCCATCCTCGGAGATGATTTTCTGTCGCCGCTTAATGCGTCGAGGCATCTTGTCCAGCACCTTTTGCAGGGAGTGCGCATCGTTGACATCGCGTTCGAAGTCACGCCACGCCTCCAGGAGCAGCACACGCGACTCTTTGTCATTCAGCTGACGCAGCATCTCGTTGGCCCGCTCGTAGATGCGGCGAGCGAGGCGCGCATTCAAATCGGCATCGGCATCCCCTCCATCACCATGGCTGTTGCTCATCTCGAACTTGGCAAACGACATCCAGACCTTCACATGCTGCGTGCGCTCCAGCAGGCGCTCGTAGAGCTGGCGAGCCAGCTCCGTTTCGCCGAGGGCGACCTCAAAGTCAATATACGCCTTCCAGAGCAGCTCGGGCATGTCCAGGCGCGGCTGCTGCACGGCCAGCTCGAAAATGGCCCGGGCACGCTCCGAATCGCCGAGCAGATTCTCCAATTCGGCAAACTTCATCCATGTGACACAATTCTCTGGCCCAAATTCCAGAAACTTCTCGTAGAGCAGACGACAGCGATCGAATTCACGCATCTGGATCTCCAGATCGATGTAGCCTCGAAAGAGTTTATCCCGCGGACACATGCCAATGGCCAAGCCGAGCGTTTTCCGCGCCACCTGCAGCTCTTTGCAGCGCAACTCGAACTGGGCATATAGCAGCCAGAGTTTGCTGAACGTGAACTGCTTGTGGGGTATCAGTTCGAGGCAGGTCTTGTATATTTGCCTGGTGCGCTCCGTGTCCCCTGCCTCAAGCTCCTCGTAGAGAGCATAGTTGATCCACATGTAAATGTAGCGGCGCCAATAGTTCTTCTCGTTCGCCGGCGGCACATTGGCAATGGCTCGCTCGTAGGTCTCCCGAATGAGATCCTTGTCACCCTCGGCTTCGATCAGGCGCAGATAGTCAAACCATGCATCATAGTTGGTCGGATTGGCGGCCACCTCCTGCTCGTATTGATGCTTGCGCTTTGAAACAATTACATCCTCAATGCCCGCCCGATCGCCATACTTCTTCTCGTGTATCGTATATGCCTTGAAGAGCTCGGGGGTCCGCTCTTTGGGCAGATGATCCAGCGCATATTTGTAGATGATGCGCGCACGATCGTGCTCCTTCTGACCCTCCTCAAACCGTGCGAACGCAATGAACAGACGCTCCTCAATGTAGTCATCGCCAAAGAACTCCACCGCTCGCTCAAAGACACGACGCGAGCCGTGTATGAATCCGTGCGTCTCCTCGAAACGGGCAAACTTAATCCAATTCTTCACATCTGGATGGACGTACACGAAACGCTCGTAGACCTCGCGCGCCCGATCGATCTCCTTGTAGCGCAGCTCGAAGTTGACATACGTCTGCCAGGCCTGCTCCTCCGGCTGCCATTCCATCCAGCGCTCAAAGACCTGCCGAGCACCAGCGACATTCTCAAGCATTTCCTCCATATAGGTGTACTTGTACCAGAACTGATTGACGCGCGGCATAATGGTGACGGCCCGATCCCACAGATTACGGGCGTGATTCACCTGTTTGTTCTTCATCTCCATTTCGGCATATTTCAGCCAGATGGTAACGTTGCGATGCTCGTTGTCCAACGCCCGCTCCCATATGGAGCGCGCACGCTGTATCTCCTGCTGCTGTTCCTCCCATTGGGCGTACTTGATCCAATGACTGACCACCATGCGATTCTTGCGTAAATTATCCTCAAATGTTTTTCGTTTTCTTTGCTGATAGTCGGCCAACTCGGCGGGGTCTGAGATTTTCTGCTTCGGCGGCGGCGGCAGTATCTCCAAGTCACGCTCCTTGGCCTCGCGCAGCAGCTGCTCCGCGGTGATTTGCACTTCGGCCGGCGCTTTGTTTTTCACCTGAAAACCAAACGTTTATGTTGCGACAATGCCGAAATTGCTTGGTTTGCTTGCTCTACATACCTTTGCCACCTTCGGCATTTTCTGTGGACGATCCATGCTCTGCTTTGAGTCCAACTCTCTTGCTGTTTTTGGAATTCAAATTAACAACAACGCTTGTGCACTATGCGTTTTGGCTGATTCCAGCATAAATACACCGTTAGCGATGTGCCAATTGCATGTGCTGCTTCTTTCCATCAGTTTGCCATTCACAGTAAGTTGCATTGTTATCGAGTGTATTTCGATAACAAACGGCTAAATATAGCCGATATACGCGATATCAACGTATTTTAAGAAAAACTAATGAGTTAATTTTGTAATTTCCACACCTTTTTTTCAAAATTTTTAACTATCGTTTTGTTACATTTGTGCTAAAATAAAATAATAATATGACATAATTATCATTTACAAGTGACTCAAATGTAATTTTTCCATAAGAATTACTAGATAAATATCTACACATAACTAATAAAATAAGCACCCCATTAACAATTTCAGTTTAATAACCCTTTAAGGGACAATCCCAGACTTTAATCATTAGATACAAATAAACATATGCACATATAACATAGTCAATACAAAAGCTACACAATTAGAAACAAATTACACAGTACAAAAAAAAAATAATAATAAATGTTTCAGGTGATTCCTGCTCAGGCACTTAATTAAATAATTTCCACGATTTGCCGCTACGCTTCTCGGGCTTCTCAACGAGCCAATGATTGGGATTCATTAGGTATTCTCTGAAAAATTTAAGCATTACTCAGTGATACACTTCAGATAATGAGATTCTTAAATGCCTACCGTTTCTCGAGCAGCACTTTTTGTGTCTGCTCCCGCAGAGTAGCCAGCGGCCCGGCAAAGCCGCCATACTCCTCGGGCAGCATCACGCACGGCACAAACGTGTACAGTGTTTCAATGCTGGTTGTGTGAAAGCGTATCTAAAATGACAATTTAAGTATAATCATATTAAATGATAACAGAACGCGTTGGTGGAGTAAGGTAACGCACCAGCTTAAAGACTTCATCGCTAATGAACGGTTTCACCACGCTCACAATGCGATCGATATACGTGGGACAGTTGACCATATGAATAGCCTTAAGTCGCACTGGGAATGCCAATTGTAGGAACTTGATGTAGGCTCGCAGCGTGCTAATTGTCAGACGCGATATGTGACGCATGGTGGTGCCCTTCATGTCAAATATCTGCACCTCACCCTCCGACAGGACCTCGGGACGAGCCGGATCATCGACTGTTATAAAGCGACAGTCTGTGACCATGAAAAATGCTCGCGTATCCTCCGTGTGATGCATCTGAAAGTAATAAAAAATTATGTTATCTTGAGAGCGTCGACTTTAAATATACATTGTCAAGGAATGCGATTGTGTCATGATTTGACTTGATCAATATATTTTTTTAAGACAAACACATACTGCAGGATTAAGGACGAGTTTGATCAAGAAAGCTTGAAATTAATGGATTAATAGTTTAATTCATAGAAGTAATCAATTTGTATGCAAAATAAATGTTATGAAAATATTGAGTGGATTATTTGTAATATTATTTAGACTAACATCAATGGAAACGGAATTTAATAAGAGAAGATTTTGCTTAAAAAAGAGATTAGTATTTGCATTTCTGACTGATCATTTTTATCTGAACCATCAACATTTCGAGACTTAATGAAAATTCCCTCTGCATGAGCATAAATTATTCAAACTGAAAATTTGTAATTGGTCAGATTACCTTCGACGGTTCAAAATCTCTGAAGCAATAGAGGGATACCTTATATTTCTCTGGTGTCAGACCGGGCAACGGTAGAATATCCCTGAAATCGAAAGTTTAGCCAATTTATAAAATCTGCGGTGGGATGCGAAATTAGCTTACGCATATTCAAAAGTGCGGCGACTGTCATCGTCGAGTGGATCGCGCTTGATAAATAGATGTGGATGCTTGTTGCGCAGCGCGTAGTTCACCTCGATGAGCTTCTTCGTATCCTCCACATGACCGTACATGCACTGATAGAAGCGTCGCAGCAGCAAAGGCTCTGAAATTAAATAAATCAAGATTTATACACGCAAATAATTTATATATATTCAATTGATTGCCTTATGACGTAACAGGCGCCCACATGCTGACTACCAAAATGGGCGAAATGCTTCTCTGCCTGCTAACGACCTCATTAAATATTATTGCATACGCATATTAGGTCAGCGGCAAGAGTACTGGCGAGTGTTGTGTTTACAATAGCTGGCTGGCTGACTGGCAACATTTCAACAAGCCCCCATGCTGTGTTTCTTGCTGTCAGCCTCAGCAACCCCCTTCAGTTGCGTCCTTTTTGGCATTACATCAGCCGTTGTCGAGGGCATCCCACATCCCAATTGATATTTACCAATTTCCTGTGGCAAATTCTCATTGTCGCGAAACCACACGCAAAGCTCGGCCAAATTACGATCGCGTCTCAGCTGATTCTCACTTTCAGTATCGTTGCTCATGCTTGAGTTATCGTATCGTTATCGATACGAAAAATACTCGTATTCGAATTCCTTTTCTCGCAATCGATTTTCAAATGTGTGCGCCGCAGTAAATATTGTGCGTACTGATGCGCTTGAAGCCTGCTGCCAAACTGACTGGGCGAGTGTCGCCTTTAATATTGGATAACATTATTGTTCGTGTACATATTTAAATGCGAATACTGATTAATATGGCGAATACGTACATATGCGCATATCCAAGCTCTAATATTTTCGGACTCTCGACTCTCGAGCCGGCAATTAAACACGTACATATTTTTAATTGCTTTCCGCTGCTATTTGGCATATTGTTGCCGCTTAATAGTGCCTAAATTTGTATCTTCCCATCAGTTACAGCTTCTGCGCATCCATCTAATCACCTGCTCGTGCATAGAATTCACATTCAGCCCTGGAAATTTTGGTCAACTCAAACTGAAAACGAAAACGAAACCATTTGCCACAATTATTATCTATTGATAACTGATCAAAAAGCAATACCATTCTATAGGGTTACTAATGAGTTATACAATGAATACTCAACATTATGCCATGTCTCCGCTCTGATATATTAAATGTAATTTGCCATAAATATGTATGTACATTTAATGAGTCATTAAAATTGTACACACCGCGAGGACTTCCATTAAACCTACTGCTGAAATGCAGCATGGACGAAACATACATACTCAGCGTGGCAAGTGATTTTATTTTCATGTGGTGTATTTAATAACTAAATGCATTCAAGTAATTTTGCATGATAAACAAATAATAGCAAAATATATTTTTTTAAATAAATTTCAATGATTATGTAAAAATTTTAAAATATATTTAGTTTGAGCCAACATATTTATCTTGCTCTTATACCTTACATATTATAATACCCCTTTATAATTTACAGATTTGTCAAAACCAAAGCAATTTTGAAGTTCAAGACTTTTCTTGTCAATGTTGGATGTCTCAATTTATTTTGGTTAAATATCATGTACTTATTTTTGAAAAAAATTGCATTAAAACTTGAGATTCTTGAAAGTCAGTTGCTAATTGAACTTCAACTTCATTGGAAAAGGATATTGTTCTTTAAAAATAAAAAAAACTAATTATAACAATTCGGCTGAAAGTAATAAATAGAAGTTTTGAAATGTTTTGTACGAATTTTTACACGAATCAGTCAATTAGATGAGAGTAACCATGTATTACCAATATATATATATATGTTTGTATATGTATACGAAATCCATTTTTCAAACTCCAAAGTCATATATTATTTTTTAAAAGTATTTTGGGACAAATAAAGTCACATGGATTCTGGTTGAAAAATTATGTATTTCTGAAAACACTTAAACTAAACTCTGAGGATAGTGTTAACGTATACCATTATAATATGCCTATAACATGTAAAAAATATATCTTTGTATTGTAAACACTTAAGCTAATAATAATCACATTTGAAGCAATAACTCCGTAATAACTGTAATAATCCAGTAAAGTGAAGTAAAGATAGGCATTAGAACCAAGACCAGCGACTTTTACTCTCCGACGTAACCTTCCAATATTTTTCATCGCTGAGATAGGCTCTAGAATATGCATATATGAAGTGGATTGTATTGTAGTAGATATATTACAGTCCAGTTGACTTACGTCTTTTCCTTAAGGAATCGCAACCATCGTTGCTTAATTTCAGCAATTGTGCCAGCTTTGCCGCCGTACTCCATGGGCAGCATATCCTTGGGGACCAACTCATAGAGACTGTCCATGCCTTCGGTGTGATAATTTATCTACATGAATGAATGGAAATTTAAAACAACTTAGTACGGATGGATGAGCAAACGCTACTATAATTCCATTCACCATTTGGTAGACGTCCTCTCTGATAAATGGCTTCATCATGGCCATCATTCGGTCCAGGAACGATGGGCAATTTATAACATGTATGGCGTGCAGACGGGATGGATATGCCTCGTGTAGAAACTTCATGTAGACGCGCAGCACAAAGATAGAGGCATAGGCCAGATGCCTCATCGTATAGCCATTGATATCAATGATCTGAATATCGCCATCAGCAATGTCATCATCAAAAATGTGGGCCGAATTATTTTGTGCACCAGCAGACAGCTCATCTGGCGATCTTTCAATATCGGGTTCGGTGAAACGTGCATCGGCCATCATAAAGAAGATTTTGCTCTCCTCCACACTGTTGCGCTAGGGATTCAAGCGTTGAAATTATCTATCTAATTACAATTGTCAAAGTAGTTTCCTTACAAGATGTAAGTGAGCATTAGGAAGGGATTTTGAGTATTCATTCATAAATTTTTCAATCTTTTGCACCAACCTGAGTGGAAAACGTTTGGGTTAAAAGTATAAAAGAGCGTTTGGCAGAGCCTATTTGCAAAGCGCCTTGTAAAAAATATTGAGTATGTAATTTTCAAAACATTACTTTAACTTCTAACTAGTCTAATACAGGATGGTTTATTCTAGTATATAGTGTCTCAGAGCTTATTTGGACCAGTTTTTAGCAAAAAATTTAAAGTGCTATAAAGTTTAAACAAAGAAACAAAAGGAAAATGTTTAAATGCCAATTTGCTTCATGTTATATAATGCTTGAAAAAGAAATTTGGTCATTATTAAACTATTAATTAATTAATTAAAATTAGTCGAAATCTGTAAAAAGTAACATATTTGGCGTATAAAAACTTAAATAAGGATGTTAATACTTAGTATGATATCCTTTAGCCTTAACAACTTCCCTTAACCTATTATCCATGGAAGGTACCAGCTTCCGGGTAGTTTCTGGGCTGATTTTGCTCCACTCATCAGCAGAGCATTTTTGAGATCCTGTTTGCTCGATATGCTGTGATTCCGGATGTTATTTTCCTGCAGAGCACACAAATTTTCAATAACATCTAAATCTGGAGACTGGGTCGGTGGAATTATCATGTGGGGGCAGTTACAGATAAGTCACGACTGTACTATTCCGGACTTATGCTTATGTTCGTTGTCCTAGTAGAATCGGAAAGTACGTCAGATTCCTAGCTTCTCGGCAATTCACACCAAAACTTTCCCTTTAATATATTGAGGTACATATTCTTATCCATTGTTGTTTCAATGAACAGCAAATTTCCTACGCCGACTGCCGCGATACATGATACATCAATGTTGCACGCGAGATGCAGGATATAACTAAACTGACTACGAACATTTTGTACCAAAATTATTCAACCTGGCGTAAAAAAACCGGGTTTTATGTCACCCAGGTGTCCATACTGTAACTGTCCCAAATAAGCTTTGACCATAAATTGAGGTGCTTTTTTACATAACCCAACCTAGCAGGTGGGGAAACCCCTATTTATTGCGGTCATATATTCATTTTGGTGGTTAATATATATATGTACCTTCCACCGGTCTTTAGAACTTCTTAAAAATAATGTATAATTAGTTTATGGCAGGCAATTCAATTTTTGTTAGACACTGGTCCAAATAAAGTCTGAGACACTGTACATATCTGTATTCTATAGTATTGTATTCTGTATATATACAGATCTGTATTGCATAGGAATGTCTTCCACATGCATTAAAAAGGAAACTAATGTATATGGTGAAACTATTTCAAAATTTAGTTTAAACAGGTATATATAACATGTATGGCGTATATATGCATCTTACCGTTCTGGGATCAAAGTCTGCCAACCGAAATAATAGGAGCTTATGCCGTTCGGGTGTAACGCCCGGCAGAATGAGTAGATCCCTGCAAGGAAAACAGAGGGTTTTTTAGAGATGATGATGGCGATGCAAATTGAATGAGAGTTTTTGCCTTACGATGCGCGTAGACCCTTGGCGGTCATTTCATGGTCCATGTTGCGATCGATGAATATATTTGGATTCTTATTGCGCAGACTATAGTTCAACTGGATGAGGGCTTTAGTCCTATCTGTATCATATTCCATGCACTTGAGAAATCGTAGCAATGAAATTGGCTCTGCAATTGGTGATTAGAAATTCAAGTTGTGCAATTATCAATATATATAATAAATAATTAAAAACGATCGAGTCGAGAGAGCTCGACTAGGTGATACCCTGAACCCATGAATTAATCTTAATGATATTGTTACAGATAATTAGAAAACTATTTCTTTAAAATTCTGGCTGTTGCTATCGGTAATCGACTTGTGTCGATATTGGGGAAACAGAGGAAGTTATCGATTAAATTAAATAAAATCGATATGCGTATGGTAAACGACAACTTAGCTCTTATAGTCTCTGCGATCGGCTTAAACATACAGACGGAAAGGCGGACATGGGTAGATCAAGTCGGCTGTTGATGTGAATCAAGAATATATAGACCACATTGCTGCTGGTTATATACTTTTGCACAACTTAATTATACCTTGCTTACTCGTTTTCTAAATTGACTATAAAAACAGAAATGCATTTTCACTACCCTCCACAATCACATATAAAATAAATGCTGCTTTTCGCATGCGGAATTGAATAATTATCTATACGCTTTTAAAATCAATAATACTCGCTATTGTTTATCTTTCCAATTACTAATGCTATGTCTTCTCTTTGTATTGATAACATTATCAGATGCGATTGGCATTTACTGGGTTACAGCGCATTTGGCTTATTCGCATGGACTTTTATTTCCTATTACAAACATAGTGTTAGTGTACGATTAGTACATACATATTTTCTATGTACATATGTATGTATTCAATATTTTCACATTTATACTGAACCTATTCTATTATTTGCAATATATAGTCCATTAAGTTAGACTTACCTATTTTTTCGGGTAAATTTGGCTCGTTTTCGAACCAATTCTGCAGTTCGCTTAACTTGGCCTCCACTTCTTGGGCATTTGCTGTTGTTGTTGTCATCATCTTGTTATTATTGTTCTTTGTTGCGGTCTCTCAGCCGTTTGATGTTGTCGGCAAGCAACGGAATGCGAGCCACGTAGATTTCATCGAGCAGCTGAGCGGCGACTGTGTCAAAAATCGCGTCCGTCAATTGATAAAGCCCCCAAAAGCTTGCTTACCCCATGCATACACACACTAATGTAAACACTCACAAAGCTTTATACGCGTGTATTCTATGTTTAATTAAAATAGTTGTAACCGCTCGCTTACAGCTTTGATTATGGGGTGGTGATGGGGACGGGATGAGGAAGGGCGCTGAATAATTTTTAAGACGAGTGCTTAACAAGCCGAAACGAACAAGCACCAGTTTTCTCTCGTCAGCGTCTCTCTCTCTCTCTCTATATATATATATATATGTATATATGTATAAAAGTGACTGGTTTTAGCTTAAGCTAAAGCATTGACGCCATCAACGGCACTGTGAGTAAATAAGCTAAACTCACCAGAAATGCTTACACTGACCGTCATAAACTGATGCACCTGTCGACTTTTTGTTTGCATAGAGAGGTTGTGTAATATACAAATCATACACTTTTATACCGAAGGTCTCAGTATATAGTATATTGGTTTTGAGCAATGTGCATCATGCTTTCTGCCAATCTGTCCGTGTGTATGAACTTGAAACTTGGAATATGTACTGATCTAAGGCCACATATCTCCCTCAATTACAAGGCTACAGTCACCAAATTTGTTGGCAAAGTCCTTTAAAGATCGCCATCCACATCCGTATTACTTATGGTATCAAAGTATTTCGCAGTTACGCCCGACCGCAAAGCGTTTCCTCTTGTTTTTTCCTGAACTACCAATGTATGATTATCACCTGATAGGCAGCAAACGCGAAAGGATTCGTCTGATAAACATATTCTATGAGTATAATGTGCATATTATTTTTATTCTTAAACGTCATTTGTCTCAGACAACGTGTCAGCATGTTGTGTGGACAAAAAAAGTTAACCTGATTTTCAATCACTTTTGAAAGCCAGTTTTGTGCTTAGTATACTACAAAAGTCTAAAGCAGAAAGTATAAATTCTACCTTGCCTCAAGCCTTCATTAACATCTGGTCAACGGAAAGAGAGTTCACAATGCAAGGAAATTAAAAAATATAAATAGATATATATGATAAATGATGCACAAGAAGCGAAAAGAAACTCAACGAGAAGAATACTAAATTTAGAGTGTAATAAGTGGAAAACCACTACTTTATGAGAGGAATAAATCGGGCATATTGTTAACCATGTGGTTTAACTCTTTATTGATTTTGTACACATATAAATAAGTTGTCATATGCATATTCATAAATTGTTTACATATATACATTATATATGTAAATGTTTTTGGCGTGTGTGTGGCATGTGTTTAAGATTTTCCTGTATTTCAGAAGTATATGACTATTTAATTCATTTAGTTTTATATAGGTTGTTTAAAGGTATTTTTATGGAATGTTTTTGATTAACTCGGTTAGGTTTAATTAGGTTTTTTTTTTTTTAATTTATTTCATCACTGCTTTAAATCATGCAAATGTATATTTATAAAAAAAAAACAAGTTATAACTCTCTGGATTACAAGAGCATCCATAATGTGTTCCATTTTGGATTACTCGAAATACTTTCACAGCGTTTGCTGATCCAATATTTGTCCATGTAAAGTCTCAATTAGAAAATGTGAGTCTTTAAAAATTTGTCTTTCAATTCTGCATAAAATGTTAACATTGTTCCTAGACTTTAGGATTTCACCTTGGCTCACCTAGCGATTATACATTTATTATATAACTGCCAGATATATATGTATATTTTTCTTGTTGCCCAATTGAACTTTAAAATGTACATTTATAATGACGGGAAAGTGGAGAGAGAGAAAGATGTGAAAGTACAGGGAAAACAATCAACAAATACGTACAACATTTACATGTGTACGTATGTATATGTATATATATATATATATATGTATATATATAACATAACAAGATAAACTATCCGAATACATTCTAGGAGCTAACAAGTTGCATCTCTCAAATTCATACTTCAGTCATGTTCACAATTTCGATTTCCCACAATTAAAGGTATTGCCTTTAGATCCACAACTGCGATTGAAACTTAAGCGAAATTTACATTTCGAACAGGATCTACTAGGTGTGTGTGGATCTAGAGCCTATATATATATATATATATATATATATATATATGTAGGTTTACGATTAGAGAGTCTGCCATTTATATTTACAATGAGGAATACTTTTATATGGCACAGAGTTATCGCTTAATTATAGTATTTTTATAATCCCTTAAGCCCTAGGGCTAATAAGGTTAATAAGTCTTAAAGTTAATACTTTTCCACTATTTACATTCATTACATTCAACTAGAGCTTGCGGGACTTTTCTTGGTCTGTTCAAATTTCATATAGCACATAATTCAAAGACTTCGAACAACTTTGCTGGCGCTGGCTTAAGTTTTGATTACGTTACAGACATATATGTAGATACATATATAAATATAGGGTCTACATGTATATATATATTTATATATACAGAATACTGGACTTGGGCTTGGCAAATATACCTAGGACTTAGGGCATGCCTAAACAAAATATGGGATTGGGTGGAAATCTTTATATAAATACTGCATTTGCTTCTTTTCTTCTTCATCTCCTTGTCGTTAGCTTCCTTGTCTCTGATTTAATACTGAATAAGTTGCATGGGACGGTGTCCGAAATCGTGGCTATTCCTTGGGATCAGTCGAACACATGAATGCTGAGCCTGTGGCGCCTAACGCATCTACATGGTGTGCGTGCGTGCCACAGTGCCCCTTCTCCTGGACTAGCTGAAGTAGCTGCGTCATAAGCTGATGAGCGTCGCCTTGCGCTGCGCCTCCAGTCGTATCTCCAGCATTGCATACGGCGGCACACAGATCACTAGCAGCACAACGAGCGCAATTATCTTCAATGACTCACAGAGGAAGCCGTGCGCCGCAAATGTTATGGCCAGGCCAAGGAAACGCAGTCCCTGCAGTGGAGCCGTCACCTCCGTCACGTGCTCGTGCTGCACGTGATTTAACGTGACCAGCGAGAGCAGCAGCGTCTCCCACATCCCATTGCAGGCGCCCCATGATGCGGCTATCACGTAGAACAGAGCACTGTCATCGCTCGATGGCTTCCAGCTGGAAAGCGCCAGCAGCAAACATGAATGGAAAAAGAAACCAGCCACTGCAAAGTCAAAAATAATAGCAGAAGCAGCAAAACAAAAACACACGAAAAATGCATAATTAGCAAACGGGAATAAATATCAAGTACGAAATCTATAGTCGAATAAGCTCGACTACGGGATACCCTCAACTTATCTGTTAAATACATGTATTATTCATTGTAAACCTATATGTAACCAGGTGTGGGAGTGTGGATGTGATCAGCACAGCTACTGATAAAAAAATGTTAAACAGTGCATGTTATTATTTATTAAATGTCAATTGGAAGTTGGCGACTTTTATTGCTATCGGAAAATTATTTTAATCGATATTCTCAAAGTGGGCGCTTATCGATTAAATAAGATAACCTTGATGTGCGCGTGATATACAAATATAAATATAATACAAATTTGATCTCTAGCTCATATAGTCTCTGAGATTGGTTTGTTCATACAGAGGGACGGACAGACGCACATGCAGTGTCTCAGACCTTATTTCGACCAGTGTCTAACAAAAATTGAATTGCCTGCCATAAACTAATTATACATTATTTTTAAGAAGTTCTAAAGACCGGTGGAAGGTACATATATATATTAACCACCAAAATTAATATATGACCGCAATAAATAGGGGTTTCCCCACCTGCTAGGTCGGGTTACGCAAAAAAGCACCTCAATTTATGGTCAAAGATTATTTGGGACAGTTACATTATGGACACCTGGGTGTCATAAAACCCGGATTTTTTACGCCAGGTTGAATAATTTTGGTACAAAATGTTCGTAGTCAGTTTAGTTATATCCTACATCTCGGGTGCAACATTGATGTATCATGTATCGCGGCAGTCGGCGTGGGAAATTTGCTGTTCACTGAAACAACAATGGATAAGAATATGTACCTCAATATATTAAGGCGAAATTTTTTGTGTAAATTGCCGAGAAGCTAGGAATCTGACGTACTTTCCGATTCTACTAGGACAACGAACATAAGCATAAGTCCGGAATAGTACAGTCGTGACTTATCTGGAACTCCCCGGAAGCTGGTATCTTCCATGGATAATAGGTTAAGGGAAGTTGTTAAGGCTAAAGGATATCATACTAAGTATTAACATCCTTATTTAAGTTTTTATACGCCAAATATGTTACTTTTTAAGACTGGTCCAAATAAGCTTTGACATGTACTTTGGATATGTTTTCAGTTTTCGACAAATTTTAATTAATTAATTAATAGTTTAATAAAAACTAAAGTGGATAAGGGCTACTCACGGATGACGACAATGCGTTTAGTGTGCCGCAATAGCATGCTGAGCGTGCAGGAGACGATGAGCTGCATAAGGCCCATGCCGATGAGAGCGCCCGGCACCAGGCTGATTCCCAGGGAGCAGGAAAAGAAGGCGCGCAGAAAATCACCGAGCATGTATCCCTGCTCGGTGCCCACAAAATATGAGAGTGGTCCGGCGAAGAGAAGCGTTTCGGTGACATCTTTGGCGGCACGCTCATTCCTCACATGCCCGCTGACCAGCACCTGCACCTGGCGACCCGGGACCAGTGATAGCAGCAGCGTGATCACTGACAGCAGCACATAGACCCAGAGCAGCGATTGGCCGCCGGCACGGGCGCCGCTCTCAATGAAATCGGCGTAGATGGATCGAGAACCGTTGTCTATCTGATACTGTGATTCCAGCACCGGGCACATATCCGCGCCGCAGATGCGTTCACCATGCTCGTTCCGATTGTAGAAGTTCTCCGGCTGCGGCCAGTGGTTTTCGGCCGTTCCATTTGCGTGAAAGCAGCTCGAATCGTTAATGTTGCAATGGAGCAGCAGGGAGGCAAGCAGGGCGCCCAATATCAGGCCCATATCGTGGGCGGCACGAAACCAGCGGGCCAAGCGTCGCACCTTCTGATCACGATTGCAGAAAATCTTGTGCTCCTCATGCAACGCATCCGACGCCGTCAGAGTCTGCGCCTGTGCCGTGCACTCCTGTTGCGAGCAGCTCAACCGGCCGCCATAGTGGACAATAAGGGCTGCCTTGCAGCTGGTGGCGGCGCTGACGGTGAGGCCCAGCAGCAGATATGCCGGTAGCAGCGTATAGATGCTGGCATACAGATGCGAGAGCAGAAACAATGACACCGCCACAGAGTTGAGCGCCAGGAGCGGGGTATAGCCAAACCGTCGGATGAGCCGTGTGCTGGGCAGACTTGTGCCGGTTGCGAGCAGGAATAGGGCGCTCAGGAGCAGCGAACCAATGTTTGGACCGAGCGGCAACCACTGCTCGCGATGATGCCACACCGAATTGGAGCCCTGGAGCGCCATCACCGGCAACAGGACGGCGCTCATGAGGCCGTGGCTAATGCTGAGGCAGGTGAACTGCCGCCACACTCTCTGGCGCACATGGGCGGGCGCCTTGTGCCGGCAATTACGATTATTCAGTGTTATCAAACGGCGAATAGATGTTGCCCCAATCGAACTGTTTATCGATTCGCGACGTCGCGAAGCCGCCAAGGCCGCCTGCACCTGGTACGAGGAGACCGGATTTATCCGATGCGAACGCGTCGAGATCGGTGATGGTGAGTATGCGGCCAAATGCTGTCAAAGAAAGTAAACCCAAATACATATGTATGTAAATACGGAAACACATGATTTCAATGAGGGAAGCTTCAAAAATGGACTACTCAATTCTCTGTTCAAATAACTGGTAATGACAACAATACAATGGTCAACATGTCCTGACTTTTTGAAACAAAACCACATGAGGAACATTATACGGCGATTTCTCTAATACGTTTTTGAGGAATCTGAAAACTGAATACTTTACTTATATGTTTTTTTACCTCTGCCCAAGTTAAATTTTCAAAGATTTAATCGTCTTAAATTAAAAGCATTGATTTTTTCAATGTGCCAGCTAGCTATTTTCAAAGTATTTATTTTTATGTTGTTGAAAAATTAAGAAGAATATTTAATACTTAAGTGTAATTATTACTTTTCGGTATTTCATTGTTTGTTATTACTTTGCTCGTCTGTATATTTATCAGATTCTTATACGTAAATTAACCAAATTCGGGTAAAGATTTTCAAATTTGTTTAAGGTAATCGGTTACGAATTGACTTGACATTTACGGTGCGATGCCAATAAAAATTATGTATAATATAAATATAACGGGATCGACCATTATGCTGATCCAATACGGTCTGTTCGCGACAAATAATATCAACTTCGGTAAGCTAACTTTAAATATAGTTTCTGATTCCGATTCTGAACTTCATATATTTATTTTCAGCAAAATATGTATGAACTTTCTAATTTTTTGGAATGTCATTGCCACGTGCAACACGGCAACATGCTGAATGGAATCTTTTTTCGCATACATTATTATTTTTCTGAATGTATCTTTGTTTACATTTTATATTATGTATTGCGGAAGTGCAAGCTTTAATCAAGTTAATATTGTGATTGCTGCTCTGACGTTTGTGTCCCCCCCCAATCTACAACTCGTAACCCACTAATTGCGCTAGCAACTGTGTCGAGAGCAAAAACTGACGACTGCATTTAGAAAAAGAAATGGCCCTAAAATGTAATTTTAAAACAAGAAAATTGCTCAGGTTTCTTTTTTTTTTTAAATAATTTCGAAATATACAAAAATAATATGTTCGATTTGAAAGATTTTTGTTTCTCACAAATGTTCAGAAATATGAAATATATATAACAAAAAGTACTCAGTATAGGATTGAAATTTAATGTCCCAGTTTCGAATGCGCTTTGTGCTTATGGAGAGCAGCAGTAGTAGCTTCAATCGGGAATGCCTCAATGAAGAGCAGCTTTCTACTCAAGTTCAGCTTGTTATATATAAATATAAATATAAATATAAATTGAGCAATCCGTACGCATGCTACGAGTTTTTGTTGCAGTGTTGTATTTGCACTTTGCAGCATTTATTGCCAATATACACCATTCACAAGCTTCTTTCCGAAAACCACCGGCCATTCATGCACTCACCTCCATCATCTGCTCGTCCCACAGGTTCTGTGGCCCGCCCGAGCTGCGTGTTCGAGTCCGCAGCACGCGATGCCTTGTGGTAAGCGAATGCCGATGCTGATGATGCTGCTGATGATGATGCTGTTGCTGGTGCTGCTGATGCGTATGGTATGGATGTGGATATTTCTTGGTGGCCAGTCCCAGCATTGCAAAGCTGCTCAGCATTTTTGTTGTTGCTACGGACGACGATGATGTTGCGGTTGCTGCGGTTGTCGTTGTCGCTGTTGGTGCCACAGCTGCGACTGCTTGAGACTTTGCACCGTTGCCACTAGCCAGATCTCCGTTACCACTGCCATGTCCGTTAGCTGCCACCGTACTGCTCGCCGACGCCGTTGCTGTCAGGCTCAATGAGCCGCCGCCGATGCCCAAGCCGGCCATAATATAAGCATTGTAGGACGATTTCTGTAGGACAAAAACAATAAACTTTTTAAGCGAGTGACCAACTATAAGATACCCTGTCTCCGGCTATTCATGAATCATTATGTTTGTTTTAATTAGTCCGTTTCGCAAATTTAACGTGTTCCCCTGCATATACGGAAATGTTTTCCCAAAAACGATGAAAGCCATACCAAACCCAATAAAAATACCAATAATACAATAAACTATTTTTTTTTGTAAGAGCATATGCAAATTCTTTGAAATACTCCACAATTTATGGGAGAAATATAATCTATGTATAGCGATGCAATCCAGTAGCCGACGTCATAAGTAATTGTAGCTAAAAGGCGGATGCACACCAAGTTATATCAAGATGTAAAACTGAGGGAGATACCAAATTTTAACAGACGAAAGGACGGACAGACAGAAATGGCTATATCGACATAGCTTATGATATGGATTAAGAATATATATGCCTATGGTAACGATGACATGTTTCCCCTAATGCGTTACACATTTCATGACATAATTATAATGCCATCTCAATGGTTAGGAAAGCCTTCCCAATGGGATCAAATGGATCTCCAACACAATCGAAGTACACACATATATATATATATATATATATATATATATATATAAAATGGGTATCAGCAATCGAAACTCACCTTTCGCTGCTGGGCAAAAATTGACAACCGCTCCCGCTCCCGACTGGTGTCTCTTGCACGCTGCTCCAAGAGCAGCTCGTACTCCCTGCGCTTTTCGCGTTTGCGTTCCGCTGCCTCCAGCTCATGTAAGTTCGGTAGACTGCCCATTTTAAATAGGCCTTTTGCTTATGCCACAAGTTTATATAATTATTTTGTGGTATATTCTGATGCGGTTGTGTTTGTTTTTGGATTATGTTTTCAGCACAAATTGTCTGTAACTACATCGAGCTGTTCTTATTGTTATTGTTGATCTTGAGATTGTTTTTTGTTGATATCGGTGCATGCCGGAAACGGAAACCGAAGTGTGGACATGACTCAAAATGTTATTTTGACGATAACAGCTAACGCTGTCAATTTTCAGTTATCATCTGCTTCGCTTGCGCTCTCGTCTTACTCAACGTGAACGTTCTTCTGGCCATTGCAGCCGCCGTCTTCGACATTCTCTGCATGCTGATATGCATATCAAGCCCTGTGCAGGGAAGATGATGTGTGTTTGTGCGTTTGTGTGTGTGTGTGTGTGTGAGTTGACGTTATTGGGCGCACTGCATTTGCGGGTTGATTGTCCGCTGCCGGCTGCGAGCAGCGGCAGCAGCAGCGCAGTCAATGCAAAGAAAATGTACAATGTCGTTGACAATGTTGCTGTTGTTGTTGTTGTTGTTGATGTTAAAAGGATATGCACCAGTTGCTGTCTTCGATTTTTCGATATGTTGCGCTCTTTCTAGCCTGTTAAGTTGGTGTGGTGGTGATTACGTGGATGAGGAACGAAGAAGACATGATAAGTTGCAATGCTGTAAATGGCTGATAAAATCATATATAATACATAAAAAACGAATGCACAAACACACACACGAATGCAATGTTGCAAGGAAGCAAGTAGGCCTGCATGTGTTTCATGCATATGTATACACACACATATACATGTACATATGTACATATATATTGGCCAACGCCAAATGTTGTGTGTGTGCCAGGTGTGTCCATTGCATGTAGCATATGTAACAAGAACCAGAACAATCAATGGAAGGAATAAGCGAATAATATTCACTATTTAAAACCATATTTTAATATTGGTGCAATTATTGCCACTTCAGATAGCGAATTTCATAAAGATTTACAAATGTCGTAAAATTCCAATCTTAATCCATTGAAATCAAGATCGGACTACGAGATCTGATAGTTAACGAATGGAATATACCGGTGCTGCTGCAACTAACCAAAAGTGTGACACAAAATGTGTGTAGCGTTGAGGAGCCAGTCTGTGGAGGATATTTACAAGCTATCACATTACCGGGGATCTGTTATTTAGATATTCGTGCACACGCCTGGAGGAGCTGCCATAAAGTCGAGGAGCAGTCTTTCTCATGCAGATAATTGCACGCACATTTGGCGAACGGTTTTTCAAGAAATATGACACTAGTGGCTTAAGTCTCACAGATCTGCGAAGCGATGCAGCGTTGCAGCTGAAAGTGATTGCGGATGATGGAGCCAGCAAGCTGGAGTGCGTTGGCGCTGCCGAGGTGCTGGCTTCACTAGTTAAAGCGAAGCAAACATTTAGCATCAATTTCAATCCGAATCTATCGCATTCGAGTGTCCAGGGACAGCGTCAGGGCCAGGGCAGGATGGATCCATATGGTCAAGTTGTTGTGCTCTGCTGTGGCACATTGCACACGGAGAACAGATCCGTTGGCGTTTTTTAATGTTTGTTTGGCTTGTTGCGTGCACCGACTCAGCATACCCTAGCCTAATACGATACACTGCAGGAAGCACTGGCGCTGCCAGCACCTAGTGATACACTGCAACAGCTGTAAAATAGTCACTTTGCTAACTTTAAGAACTCTCGTTAAAGTGTGAATATTTACTTAATTAGAATAAAGTAAATTGAAAATATGTAGTATATACAATTAGGCTGTTTACAGGAAAGTACTGCCGTAATAACTGACAATTTTGACTTGATTTCGATTTGTTTTTAGGAAATAAATTAAAACAACAGTTAACTGTTGAAGCAGCCTTTTCAAGAATTCAACAGCACTATTTTCTATTTCTACTTACATACAAATGTACGTAAGTGCGTGTGTATATATAGTTAAGTTCCAGCTTCAGAGCTGCTGTCAACTGGTTTAAAAAGTAACGACCTTCGGGTAGGGGGTAGGTGGGCTTTAACAATATAGATGGCTGACTTCGTAACTAAAGCAGCAACTGAAGCGTAGTTAAAGGATTAAAACAGTAAACAACAGTAAAAATATTCTAAAATGCCAGAAAATGAATATTTAAAAGCCACGCACATACACACACACACACACACATATACACATTCACATACATATTCCTACATATATACATATAGATATATACCTACATATTTTCATAAACATATAGATATACATATACATATACATATAGATATACATATACATATAGATATACATATACATATAGATATACATATACATATAGATATACATATACATATAGATATACATATACATATAGATATACATATACATATACATATACATATACATATACATATACATATACATATACATATACATATGCATATAAGTATGTACATATATATAGAGTATTCGGGTGTTCAATGTGTTTTGCTCTTTAGTTGCACCAGTTTATCAATTTGATTTGCTTGCTCACCTTGTTTATTTACTTAATAATAATAATAATAAGAAACAATTTTGGCACAAACACTGCGCTCAGCTAAAAGCGACCAAGTTGAGGACCGTTCCCGTTTCTAGTGTGTCTGTGTCTGTTTTTACTGCTGCTGCTGCTGTTACTTCACTCGTTGGGTCTCTCATCCGCGTCCTTGTACTCTTCTTCCTCTTTCTCCCTGTCTCTCTCTGGCACGAGTTGCTTTCGCAACACTCAAGGCTCAGCCGCCACACGCAAACTCCTCCAATAGCACACTAAACCAAAAATCAAAAACCCATTGCTGCTGCTCTTTCAACTGCTGCTGCTGCTTCAACGGCTGTTGCTGCTGTTGTTGTTGTGGTGAGTATGGTCCCTGCTATCAGCTGACATGCGCACTGATAGATGCTGCTGCCTGTGTACGCCAAAGCGATGCGTTCCTCTCACTTGTCCCCTCACCCACTCGCTTCCACGAACAGTAACATGAACAATCAAGTTTTATTTAATTTGTTTGCAAACTGAAAGCTTCAATGAATCTGGCGAATAATATTCACTATTTAAAACCATATTAGGATTGAGCACAATGGATTGTTATACGAATTACTTTTAAGTCAAACTCACAGCGTTAATACGTTAATACCCAAAAAGATTTGGAAGTGCGTTTTTGAAAGTGAAAGTGTATATTTAATATTGGTATAATTATTGTCACTTCAGATACCGAATTTCATAAGGATTTACAATGTCGTAAGATACCAAGTTTAAACAATTTTTTATTGGATTTCTTTTTCTGGGGTGAAGCGAAAAAAAACGAGCAGATATTAGGATTTAATTTTTGAGTTTGTGCCGCAATTTTTGATCTCCGAAATAAATCACTTCAAAAATTGTATCAATAACATTCAGCGAAACTTACTCTGGTTAAGGGGTGCTCCGGAATGAGATTTGATTGAGGCCCTGATTAACCCGGATTTATCACAAAACGACAATCAAATTAAAGACGCCAATGTATGAAAATCTTTGCTAATGTTGTATTTATTTAAAACTAACTGCAAATTGGCTAACAAGAGAGCGTTTACTGGCGCTTGAAGTGCGCCTATACATATTATGTCTTTATACAATGCCACGTCTATATAACTAACAGAGTATTTAAAATAAATTTATTTATTTATATTTATTTTTTATATATTGATACAATTATAAATATAGATTGAACACGAGACCTAATAACTGAACTTTATGATTGATCTTAATTGAAATGCATGAAAATTATCGATGCATGCACAAAAGCCCCAGTTGATGGGGTTACTCTATGTGTATATATATATATTCATATATACTGTTTATAGCTGAATCAGATTCAGTTAAACACTAGCCCGATGTGCACACATAACAGATATGATTTACAGTGTTCGCTCAAAATTGAAAACGCTTGGTGATTTTAATTCGGGAAGACTTCCGTGTTATGGAAAGAGCTACAAATTAATTATTGTTGTCTCAAATAATTATTAATTGATTTAAATGATCAGAAAAGTCGAACATAAAAATGGTTATATAATATTTCGAATTTCTAATTATCGAGCGAGCACCCTACAAGATAATTATCAAGTTGAAACAGAAGAATTACACATGTTGTTTCAGCTTGGAGTACATAATAAATAAATGATTTGCTTTGAGCTTAGCCTTAACAATTCGACAAGGTTTTCTTTTGAGTGGTCCACAATTGTAGACTCTACATAACGAGCACTACTTGTACATATAAAAATACTTATATATATACATATTGTATATATTGTATATTGCATATGTATGTATGACTTCGATTCTGCTCGAGAACGAAACAGCCTCCATGAGTGCGTTGCGTTGCGCTTACGGCACATTTGACCAACAAGTGGATTGAGTGGATTTGAATTTAGTTGCTGGCCTGCTCCTGTTGGCCAAAATTGAGATGCATGTTGCACCAGCGCCTGTGCTTGTCACCCAACTCAAACTCAACGCGTCGCACCGCGACGAGAAACGGATGTGATTCACAATCGAATTTACGCAACTCGCTCACCTGTGCACCGTTGGCCGGCGGCAGATAGCGACCCGAACCGCTCGCTAGACCAGTCAGCAGGCGCACACACTGCTCCACGATAAACTTAAGCGAGGCGCGCCGATGCAGCTCGAAGCACTCGCGTCCACCATACAAAGCCCTCTGTTCCACACACAGACGCATATCGCTGGCGGCCACGTTGCAGCAGTAGAGAAAGGAGCGCAATCGTTTCTCACTTATCCCGCTGCGATTTAGATTGGGCAACAGTAATTGCAGCAGCGATTCACCCAGCTCATTCACTGTCTCATCGGTCGCGCCACAGTTGAACTCGTACTGGGCAAGCAGATCCCGTAAACTGGCCAACTGTGGCTGCGATTCGTCGGCTCCATAGAAGCACAGCTCGTAGGCTCGATTAAGCAGCACTTGGCGATAATGATAGCTGCTATAGTCGCTAATGTGCTTGCGCATAAACTTCTCCGTGCGCATCATCTCTGATTGGAGTAGGCAGGGCGCATTCTGCAGCACCCACTGGCGATGGGACCAGGCGTGATAATTGCTGGCGCAACGATCGGCGGCACGCTCACATATGCTGATCTCGTGCGGCCAGTCAATGGCATCAGCGCCTGGCAGGGAGATAATATAGAACATGTATATATATTATATATATTATATATACATATAATATGATATGACGCACTCTGAAAGGAATAAAGCCAACGACGATAAGCGAACGCCTCGTTTGATTTTGGCTTAATGGATAGCACAAGGGCGGAGAACTGCAGCTCCTTGTTGATGCTGAGGCGATTCTTTTGCACCAGCTGACGGCGTATGTGCCAGAACGTCGTTACATCCGGATTGATCAGCAGAGCGACATTCAGGTATTTGGCAAGAGAGTCGCTCTGCTGCTGTTGCTGTAGGGTGCGCAGCTGCTGTTGCGTCGACTGGCGGCGATGCGAGATGAGCGTGCGATGGGCATGATCGTAGACATGTTGGGCACACCACGATTCCAATCCCAGATTGTGTTCCACATGCACTACCGGCGACTTATTGCAATTTGTCTCCTTTGGTATAATCTCAAATGAGGTTCTGCAAATTTGGTTCGGTTTCATTGAATGGCAACTATTAAGCAGGGCGGAGAAACGAATAAAACTTACAAATCGGCATCCTTAAGGAAGACAGCGTTTATGTCGCGTATGATCTTCTCGCAGAGCACCTTCTTCTCATTGTTCGCGTCCATTTCGTTAATTTCGCCTTCCATTTTCTCAGATGCTCCGTTTCGATCCGTTCTTCTCCAGCTGCTGACAACTATTGATCGTTTGCGTTCGATTCAATTATGTTAGTCGCATTTATTGTCATCAATTAATATTTGCTATCAATTTTTACCACATCTTGTGTTCGTTTTATTATTTTAATTTGTTTTTTAATTTTTTTGCTCCTCGCTTTTTCCATCAAGCCAAACGCGGGCCCATCTTCGCTTAATTAAGAGATTCACAAGCCACCAAAGCATTTGATGGGGGAGGGGTGTGTGTGGGGGGAAGGGATGATACGGGTGGTGTGGGGGAGACTGCCGGGTAAGGCGGATTGGGAAGCGTCACTGTGACATCTGCGCTTGCTGGCAGTGCCTTAAATATGTATATACGTATGCACACATATGCGAAACGAAAAAAGACGATACGCGAAACGAAGCAACTGTGACAGCGTTGATAAATAAATTTCAATTAGAATTGAATTTATATGGTGCTTGTTGTTGTAGTTATTTTTAACGAGCCAGCGTTGAGCATACGCCACTTTTGGTCAATCACGCATTGCCGCTGATCTGTGTGTTGTTCTTCAATTCACATAAAGCGCTAACGAAACACGTTAAACAAATTATTTTGTAAATAAATGTTCCTTTTGTTTTTGTTGTAGGTATCGATACCTAGCAGCTAGCATCGAATGCCTTGTAAAAAAGCAATGCACAGCTGTCAAGTTAACATAAGGTAATTTTTAACATTTTTATGTTAAACTGCACATTTGAGGCAAATAAATGCCTGTTTACAGATTGACTAATTTAAGAAGATAAATAGTTACCTAAAATAAATACCAAGAGATCGTAGCTGGAGTATTTAAATTAAGAAAACACATTACGTTAACAAAATATTGTACACAATGTGTGGCGGAATTAGATTTTTATACTCAAAAAAACTTTGCTTACAGCTTATTCGAACAAATCGAATATTCTTAAGAGTATTTAATAACCTTAACTATCGATGCTCTCATTTTAAAAACGGTTCAATAATCTGAGTGATTACTCGAAGTCCATCGCACAGCCGCCACAATCTATCGATAGACCACAATCGGCAATCGGTGGCCCACTGGCCTCACTTGCGCACACACACACACATAGACGCATTGCTATCGACGGCTACATCGTCATTCCGTTGAAATTTCGTAGAATTCCGTATTTATTATTTTGTGTTGCTGAATTGGCGCGTGCTGTCCTCGCGACAGCAACATAAATCGCCAAATTAGCGAACCTGTGAACAACCAAGACGAACAAACAATAAACAGGTGAGTAATGCGCAACAACAAACAACAAACAAAAAAAAAAACTCTTCGCCTTCGTGTTCGTCATGTATTTTTTGTTTTTGTCAATGCTGCCGCAGCCTGCTTAGTCATACACAAATTTGGAATTGAATTTTCCTTGTCTGAGTGGAGAATTGTTCTTTGGCTTTTCACTTGTTTTCTGGTTTCCCGTCTTTTTTTTCTTCCTGTGTTTTGTTTTGCCATATTCGCTGTTTGCGTTTTAAAAAAGTCAATACGTGACGTCACTCGCAACTTATTTTTTCCTTTTCATTTCTAAATTTGCAGCAGCCGCAAACAGACGATAATCTCAATACAACTGCAACGACAGCAACAACAAGATCAAAAACAACACATCCATGGCTGCCGGTACAACACTGCAGAAGGCCATCGATCTGGTGACAAAGGCCACCGAGGAGGATCGCAACAAGAACTATGCCGAGGCGCTGCGTCTCTACGAGCACGGCGTCGAATATTTTCTGCACACCATCAAATGTGAGTATAGTGCTCGCTTAATAATTGACACATGGTCCAGTTAGCCGACAACAGCTGCACATTAAGATCCGATTTGACCAATATATGTTACATATAGAGTAACGCCCCCACCTTAAACTGACAAGTTTTTCCAAAAACACCCTTGCAGATGAGGCGCAGGGCGAGAAGGCCAAGGACTCTATTCGGGCCAAGTGCTTACAGTATTTGGATCGGGCCGAGAAGCTGAAGGAGTATCTGAAGAAGGGCAAGAAGAAACCGATTAAGGAGGGTGGCGAGAACAGCTCCAAGGATGACAAGGATAAAAAGAGCGACAGCGATGACGAGGATGATGATGATCCAGAGAAGAAGAAGCTGCAAAGCAAACTTGAGGGTGCCATTGTGATTGAGAAGCCGCAGGTGCAATGGTCCGATGTTGCTGGTCTCGATGCTGCCAAGGAGGCACTCAAGGAGGCTGTCATCCTGCCGATCAAGTTTCCACAGCTGTTCACCGGCAAACGCATACCGTGGAAGGGCATTTTGCTGTTTGGGCCACCCGGCACGGGCAAATCGTATTTGGCCAAAGCTGTCGCGACAGAGGCAAATCGTTCCACATTCTTTTCAGTATCCAGTTCCGATCTAATGTCCAAATGGCTGGGCGAGTCCGAAAAGCTGGTGAAGAATCTCTTCGAGCTGGCACGCCAGCACAAGCCATCGATTATATTCATCGATGAGATCGATTCGATGTGCTCTGCCCGTTCCGACAATGAGAACGACAGCGTACGTCGCATCAAGACCGAGTTTCTTGTACAGATGCAGGGCGTAGGCAATGATACCGACGGCATTCTCGTGCTGGGCGCCACAAACATACCCTGGGTCCTCGACTCGGCCATTCGTCGACGTTTCGAGAAGCGCATCTACATTCCGTTGCCGGAAGCGCACGCTCGACTCGTCATGTTCAAGATACATTTGGGCAACACAACGCACGTGCTGACCGAACAGGATCTCAAGGAGCTGGCCGGCAAGACCGATGGGTAAGGCTTAACCTATCCAACTATCTGCTATATGCATATGTATATTTGTATATATAGCATATACTAATTGCAATTGCAATCTCTGTCTGCAGCTACTCTGGCGCCGATATATCAATTGTGGTGCGCGATGCCCTAATGGAACCGGTGCGCAAAGTGCAAACAGCCACCCACTTTAAGCGCGTTACTGGCCAAAGTCCAGTGAACAAAGAGGAGACTGTCGATGATCTGTTGGTGCCCTGCTCGCCGGGTGATCCGGGCGCCATCGAAATGAACTGGATAGATGTGCCCAGCGATAAGCTGTTCGAACCGCCCGTTACCATGGTGCGTATTTGCCGTATTTGATAGGAATCACAATATGCTATCCTCAGTGTCATTATGTCATTGATTCTCTCTCTCTCTCCCTCTATCTCTATGCTGCAGCGAGACATGTTGAAATCGTTGTCACGGACGAAACCGACCGTCAACGAGGAGGATTTGACAAAGCTGCGCAAATTCACAGAGGACTTTGGCCAGGAGGGCTAAGCCCGGTCAGGATGCCGGCATCAAATGCTAAAGACACCGCTGCCGTCATCAGCTAATTCTAATTGTTGCCTATTGCATAAATCGATGAAAACTAAAAACAAAATATCCACACAACACACCACTCGCTTGTACACACACACTCACACACACATTTATGCACATATACAATGGATTTTCTTTGTCTTGCTGTTTTTTTTGTTAGTAACACACGAAATATGTTTTCGTTGCTGATGATTGATAGTAATTATATACATATTTATGATTAAACTTGTAATTTCAAGTGTTGTCATATGTTATACAACTTACACACACACACACACCAATGGCCGCCCATCTGCATCCCCCTCCCCCTGCTACTGCTGCTGCTGGCAGCAAGACGAAGAGAACAAATTGTCAATGTATTTTTATATTCTTAATGTTAAGCAAAAAATAACAAAAACAACAAAAAAGAAAACCCAAAACGATTATAATCTATATGTATGTGTATCATGCAGGTCGATTGAGAGTGTGTGTGAGTGTGTTTGAAAATTGCAAGGGGTGTCAGATTATTCGCCGATGCCGTCACTCCGCTGGACAAATGACAGCCAGCCAAACAATTGGTCAATTGGCCAGTTAAGCAGCAGACAAGCAGCCTATTTTAAATGTAACCGATAAAGCTACATATATATGTATATATATATGTATATGTATATGTATATGTACGTGTACATGTATATGTTTATGTATATGTATATGTATATGATTATGTATATGTATATGTGTATTGTTTAAAATAAACCATATTGAATTTATTGAGCTCATTGTACGAAGCTGAAAGAAATCAAAGTAAAATGCCTTGTAAAATGTGAGCATACTAATTCAAAATTTCATTCGAAATCCATTTGCAACTATTTTCGAAAAATATATACGTCTATCGCTGGACACTGCTTTCACTTTTTTTTTTGGATTTTACATAGTTTTTAAAATTGTTAAATAAACTAGTACGATTCTATAAAAATACTCATTATGAAATTGGGAGCGCACTACAATTAAGGGAAAACGAGTACTCCACTCTGCAATTATCTAAACTTTATTTTCAGGTTTTACAAATATTTTTTTTTGCTTTAACTTTTACAACTTTTATACGGTCTTGTTATAAACTTTTTATGGGTAATATGATAGGACATGGAGCTATCCTATATATAATGTTAGGGTGAAATCAAGGAAGCTGTCGTAATATTCTTAAAAATTAACTAAAAATCAAGTTTATAGCAGTGAATTTTTTGAATGGTTGTGAACTTCTCCATTACAAGTCAAAGATAAGTATTTTTTAAATTTTGATGCAGAATTCATATATGTAAAAAGCACTTCATATTGTCGTCCGAAATTCGAACTTTGGACAATTATTGGCGATAATATAAGAGTTTGAATTTGACACAGGAGCTTAAAACGTGACTTTCTCAATTTAATGTCAAAAAAACGCATTGTCAATTTTTGATGCAGAATTCATATATATAAAAATGGCTTCATAATACTGGAAGAATGTCGGACTTTGGGCAATTATTGGCTACGTAATAAGAGTTTGAACGTGTAACAGAAACTTAAAACGATTTGGAAATTCATCTTCGCATTTCACGGTCACACTATAACTTTAATAGCAAAAAAGAGTTTTATTTTTATTTCCATTTATTTTTGTGCTGTACTCAAACAATTGGTTCCCTCGTCGCATGCCTTCAACCAGTGGGATTTGTGCGTGTGCCGCCACCACTCTGCTAGAGTGCGTGTGCTTGGTGCGCGCTTATTGCGCCAATATGAGCAACACCCCCTATACCGTTAGTGCCGGCGACGTGCCTGACTCTGCAGGTGCAGTTTCTTGATGCTCGCCTTCACTTGCCTGGCAGACCAGCGAACACCGGGGATGGCCAGCTTTTCAGAGCGTTGCCCGGGAACGGAAGCTTGTGGCCCAGTCAAGAAGGTCGACTCAAGACTTACGAAAGCCACGCCCAATAATCACAACACCCATACGCAGGGAAAATTTTTCATATGCTGATGCTGCCAAACTTCAAACGGCACTACAGCCCCTGCAGCAACAGCAGCAGCGTCATCACCAGCAGCAGCTTCATCATCAACAACAGCCACAACATCAGCATCGCCAGCAGTCGCAGCAGCAGCAACAACAGCTTTTGCCGCTTCAACAAGTTAGACCGCAGGTTCCTCAGCAACAGCGGACAAGAAACACGCGCCGACACAAAGTTCGCCAGATTCTCAGGCATCCAGAGCACTCACAGCCACAATAGAAACACTCGCAGCACCGCCAGCAACAGCAATACCAACAGCAAGAGCACATACAGCAGCAACGGCAACATCAACTACGTCATCAACAACAATACAGTCCCAGCAACATCAGCAGCCACTACTGCAGCAAAATTAAGTAGTACAACAGCCTCATCTGTACCATGAGCACTCACAGCACCAGTTTGATAGTCTAATGTCAAATTCGACAAGTTGAGTGAGACACTTATGCCCATGATGAACCTGTTGCACGCTGCACTTGCCAATAGATGAGCCAAATTGGGTTGCGCGTTGGCGTGTGGAACGCCAATGGCCTTGCAAAAAACTCATTGAGTTGGAGTTATTTATTCATCGCCACAAAAGTGACCTAATGTTGGTTTGCAAGACCCACTACTGCTCCAGATTACACTACAGGCTACCAGGCTACGATATCCAACTTGACAATCATCCATCGGATCGTATGCGTGGCGAAGCAGCAGTAATCATTAAATCTTCTCTGCAACATTAAGCTTAAAGTCTCTAGTGATCAAGGCGAAGTAGTCCTAGCGGCTATCTATTGTCCACCACGTTTTGTGTGGACAGTGAAAGCTTTTAAATGTCTCTTCGAAGAGCTTGACCCAAAGTTCCTGATTGCTGGGGACTGGACTGCTCAACACCATCTCTGGGGTGCAGCGTTGGACACTCGTCGTGGTATTGTATTTGGGGATTGCGTGGGAGACTCCAACCTCCAAGTGCTTGCCACGGAAGATTCTACAGCCGACAGCAATTGACTTTGCTGTGTACGCTGGAATACGGTCTGACTGTCTTGGTATATCCGACCGAACTGGGCTTAATTCCGATCACATCCCTTTGATCGTTGAGTACAGAGTGGCTGCAACTCGAAATGCTCTCAAGACACGTCTACTGCCGCGCAAGGCAATCAACACCCGATTCCGGCAGAGATTGGAGCAGCTGATCAACCTGAACATCATCAGTTTGGCTGCAGGCATGACCATGGTACACCAGAGCAAGTTCATCGAGTAGTACAGCATGTCCTCGAGGCTTTCGAAAATAAGCAGAACTGCTCTGCCGTCTTCCTGGATATCCAGCAATCGTTTGATCGCGTGTGGCATGACGGCCTGCTTTTTAAGCTTAAGTCCCTACTACCATCGGCACATTATTTACTGCTCAGGTCGTACCTGCTTGACCGTTCTTTTATGGTCGAAGTTAGGAGCGAGCGATCAAACATCAGTCGCATTGGAGCGGGTGTACGGCAATATAGTGTCCTTGCCGATTCCAGTAGCCACAAAAACGCTGCTTCAAATTCAAGTTTTGCAGAACAAGGTGATCAGAGACATCTCTGGGGCTCCACCTTATGTCAGCAACAGGACGCTGCACCTCGGCCTTATGCAACAAATAAATCGATAGACGTCGTTATAATGACTGCTTGCATAACCATGTCGACACTTTGGCTTGCACACTTGGGTCTAACACCACACGCCGCAGATTAAAGCGTCTCCACACCAGCGACCTCTGGACTCTTAGACGTTAATTAATGTGAAATAAACGTAATATTTTATCTTATGTATTATCGGTCAAAACCAGTTCTATTTTATGTTATAGACCCTAATCTCTTGTTATTATCCGTATCTTTTTCAAATTAAGGTTTTATATCCTTTCAGTAGGTTAATTAATGTTTAAAACATAAATGCTATATAAACAAGTAAGAGTGCTGTAGTCGAGTGAACTCGACTACGATATACCCTGAACCCAGTTATTAAATATATTCTATTCTTATTGGCAAATTCCCCTTTAAAAAGATTTGCACTAAAATGCGAGCTAGAAGCGCCCTCTGCCGACAAACACGTGAAACACGCCATCGTTGGTAACGGGGCTCCGCAGAAAACACACACATACACAAACATATTGACGCTCGCGTCGATTATCATGCCATCTCTTTCTCACACAGGCGCTCGCATATTTATGCATACAGAAAATGTGTCATTTCTTGCTATGGGAAAATTAATATATCGATATTCGATAAACGGAGACAGTTATCGATTAAATAACGCAAGCTTGATCTGCGCCTGGTATACAAGATCCTATATTCCAAATTTGTCTCTGGTTTCTAGCTATTACAGTCTCTGAGACCTGCGTGTTCATACAGACGGACGGACGGACAGACGGACATGGCTATATCGACTCGACTGTTGATCCTAATCAAGAATATATATACTTTGTGTGGTCGGAGATGCTTCCTTCTGCCTCTTACATACATTTGCACTAAACCATTATACCCTGAACCCATTTTTAATGGGTAAATTATAGAACTTGTATACCTGCATAAGTGCTTAGCTAATTAAAAAATATTGCGAAACTGAAATCTGGCATTGGAAAACGATTTGATGCTTTGCATTCAATGGTGAAGAGAGGAACAGAAAGATTTATTTTAATAAATGTACTTCCTATGCAGATAGATAAGTCACATATGGAATTAAGCATTTCAATATATAACCCATGTATAGCTAACGAGGTAGAAATTGAGCTTTTCACATTTGCAAGCGGTCAGGCAGCCAAGTGGGTCAAATTAGAACTTTCTGTGGGTAATAGAGCGGCGCGTGGTTTTCAGGTGGTTTCCGTGGAGCCAACTGCAATCATAGTCAAAAATAGCTAGTACGGCTAGTGGGCCCTACATGTATGCACATAACCCCCTCCCCCCCCCCCCCACACACACACACATACACACACACACACGCACTATAACGAACGTGGCTTTAGCAATTTGTTTTTGTGATTTTGACTTATTTTTGTTGTTGTATGTTTCTATGGTTTTGGCTTTTTGCAATCGGACGTGCTGCGAATAGTGAAGAGTACGTCAACTGAGAGTAGAGTGTAGACTATAGAGTAAGCAGTCGGTCTGCACGAGCGCTTTTGCCGAAGCACTAAAGCTGCTTCGAATTTTGTGCGTTTCGCGGGGTTCGTGTTTCGTTTGCGGTTTCAGTTAATCTTCAGCCGCGACGCGCTGAGGTTCGTGACGGTAGTTTGTGTTTTTCGATTATATTTCGGAGCGGCTAATTTGCAGCGTTGTCGTCTTTCGCGCTGCATTTTAAGATTGTTTTGGTTTTTGTCTGGACGTTTTTTTTTTAACGTTTTTTTTTTCTTTTAACAAGTTTTGACAAACTATTAAACAATCAAATGCGAAAAGAAAGAAGTGTGTAATTGCAGTTTGTGCTTTGGTTACATGTGTTTGTGTTTGTGTGAGTGTTTTTTTTTTTTATTTACTTATTTTGCTGTGCTTTGCTTTGCGCTTGCATTTTATTTTATTTAATGGTTACTTTAAGCTTAGCCTTTGCCTTTGACTCAACTGCGGCTTTGGCCTGCCCTTTTTGTACTTTTGTCTTTCAAATAAGAGTGTGTGTGTGAGTGTGAGTGTGTGCGCTTGTATGTGGGTTGTTGTTTATTTTCTGTTTTTTTTTGTTGATGTGTTTGTTGTGAATAGCAACTTTCACGCGCCTCAAGTGAAACTGTAAACTGGGACTGGGCTCCAAAGCAGAAGCAGCTGTTGTTGTTATTATCGTTGTTGCTGTTGATGGCATCTTTTGCTTATCACAAACCGCTACAAAAATGAATACATTCACAAATGTTTGTCATACGTACTATGTGCACGTTATTTGTTATTAAATTTCATCAGTTTTGTGCACTTGCTGCAAGCAAACTCGCAAGTTTGTCGCTTAAGTCTTTTGGTATTTGCTTGCCGCTTGCACTTGTTGTTGTTGTTATGATTATGCATCTTGTTGTTGTTGTTGTTGTTGAAACCCGTTTATGGAGAGCATTACTTGTCATGTCACCTCCCCCCCCCCCCCCCTCATCCTCCTCCTCAATGCAGCATGCATTCAAGAAAAAGAGATTAATAAAGTTAAAATAAATAATAAGAAAAAAAAAATGAATAATAATATCATGCTGACATTGACACGAATTGCAGAGAGACCAAAAAAGACAAAAGGCAGCCAATTTATATAGCAACAACGCACAACAAATTCATGGTGTAAAGTCTACGTCAACAAGAGTGCAAGCCGTAATAGATAATAGCAGCCATTATTCAATCAATGAATACCCTGCAAATAGATCAATGAATTCTTTACGAATGCTTTTCAAGTTATGAACAGACAGAGTTAAGTAAACGAGAAGCTCCAAACACAATTTTCTAGTTCTAGCAATTATAGATAATTAGATCGGGTAGGCACGAGCGAAATTGTTGATAGCTTTTCAAATACCCATTTAATGATATTGTTGTATGACAGGGTATTTTGGAACCTGCTACCACGAAAATTGTTTTCAATTAAAGTGCATAAATTCCTTCAATGTCATACTACAACAAAAAAACTAAAAAAAAAAAACAATTTAAATTTAGTTAAACAGTTTATTGCCATCATTGTTGTTGTTGTCGCTTTTGAATAACACGACTTAACATAATTTGCGAGCTTTCAACTGCCAATGATTGAGTGTTTATGTTGTTGTTGTTGTTGCTTGTTGACAAAGGCAAGGTCGCCCGTCAATTGGGCGCCACCAGTGGGGGACAAAAATCACAGCTCTTTACTTTCAAATTGCCCATTTTGACTTAGAAATTGGCTGGCAAACTGTCGAGTTATACATGTAACCACTGGAACCATACATATTTGCAAATGGTATAGGAATTAATCGGAAATAAAACAGAACCGTATTGTGGCGTAGGGAACACGCAATCCGACAATAAGTGAGTAACGAGGAAAGACGTACGCAAATGTCTTTTAGTCAGCTATAATCAGCAACGATTTAAACAAGTAATATCCATTGGAAAGAACATACTTAGAACAACGGTCTCTTGACGGGACACTGTAGACAAGGAGGTCACATAACATCATATAACGGAACCTTTCGATCTTCTCACAACTAGGATGAATCACAGATTGTATTGCCTTAGCCAGAAGAAGATGCAATATCCTTGGGCAACCTGTATTAGCCTTAAAAATTAATGAATATGTGCCAGAAACAGGGTTGATGGAAGAGCTAACGATATAAACTAGGTCGCAATTCATAAAGCCCCACAATAACAAAAAAAATAATTAAATAAATGTTGTCAACACTAAACTGATTTTCATAAGCAATACCTTTTTGACATGTAGTAAAATACAACATTTAAATTTGTGAGCATAATTTTCGCTCGCATTTAATCGCCTAACCTATTTGAGAGCTGGAAACTAAGCTTCTTAAGTAATTAACTTTAGCCTTGTTAACAACTTCCGGAGTACTAGATGGAAAATAAATAATAAGCACAAGCCACTTGAAAATTGCTTTGGGTACTTTGCAAGACTTTACTTACGCTGCATCCGGTTACACATCTTTAATTTCTTTCAGCTTTCTATAGCACAGGCGACTTCTTTGCTAGATGTAGCTTAACAGATACAATTATATGTGATTATTATTATTATAATGGCGAGGAAACCAGAGTTCCAGATCGAGAGTGCACTTGACAATTGGGGTCGGTGGCTCATTATTAGCCGTACATTATCTTTGTTGGCTTGGGTAACCCGAGATATTGCGGTCAAACAACAAACCCAAAGACACAGACAAGTAATTGTCCCCAGGCAAGAATTTGTGTAATTGTAATTGGAGTTATCTCTTTGGGCATTTCAGAACCTCTTAAATTGGGCCATGGGGCCAAAGATTGAAAGAACTAGAATGCGAAAAAAAATTGTGTGCTCCACTTACCGAAGCTCAAATACCCTCGACAACGGCTTTGAACAACAATTATAAACAAAAACATTTCTTGGTAGCTAAATAAAGTAAAATTGAATTTACACAGGTTTGTGAGGTGGTTTTCGTTGAAATATAAATTATTTATAGAAACAAAGAAACTTTTTGCTTTTCAGAGCAATTTTTTATTATGAACCCCTTTTTTAAGCTTTGTCAAATATGTTATAAACTTTTAATAGATTTATCAATGAGTACAGTTTAAATGTTAAATATACAAAAAATATTGATGTTTTTTGTATAGGTGCTATAAATATAAACAATATCAGACTTTGTCAGTTAGCCGCAGGTAAAAATAAAACAAAAAAACTATTTATACAACAACCAATTGTTAACTCATCTTGTACTGTATATTTTGCGTAGATACTATAGTCATTCTCATGACAACCGATCTTCTATACTATATATAGAAAAGAAGAGATGCTATAAAAAATCGGTTGATTTCTGTATACCATATATTGTTGACCAGGGCCACAGAAGCAGCTGTATTTAGTCTTGGCAGAACAAACCCTGGCTTATTTATTACACATTACGGAAGTGAATCAATATACCACAAAATACCCTAGACAAACCCGTTCGTCACACATCCCACGCTTCATTATGGATGCCCACTTGACCTCTTCTCGGTTCTTTGATCTCCTTGTTCGCCAAGTTGGTTCTTTCCCCATTTCGGACTCTACTTTTGGCAGCAACTAAAGAGTGGAAGTGGGGGGGGGGGGGGGGGGTCGCCTGGAATATATATAGACATAAAGTGTGTCATATACGTTTGCCATTGTGTATAATTGTTATCGCTCTTGTTGCCTATTCTCGTCTCATTGCATTTTACCGTTGGTGAGGCTTAACACATACACACGGACATAGCATTCGTCTTGTTGACTTATGGGGCATTGTCTTTTTGGCTAGGGCTTCTGCTTTTGCTTCTGCTTCTTCTTGGTGGCATGCAACGCATAAATAATGAGTTTGCCACTGTGGAAATTCTTGTGAAAATTCAACAAACAATAACATAGACGACAACATGTAACAATGATTAGAAGTAACTAATTTTGTACTGCTCAACGTCAAAAACAGCAGCAGCAGAGCCGCAACAACAACAAACATAACAACAACAGCAGCACTAAACTTTAAAATAACGGCGGAAACTTCATGCGCTGCTGGCTTTTAAATCATAGTTTCAGTTGTTGTTGTTGTTACTGTCCAGAGCCTCCCTTTTGCTACACTTTTGGCTGTTGTTATTGTTGCCGAGTCCGTCGTAACAAACAGGAAACTATTTATGTGACTTGCTATGGCTACTGCTGCGGCTGTCATGCGAAAATTGGCTAAGGAAATTCAAACATTTTTCGTATTTTTAAGTTTGATTCATTTTTTTTTTGGCTGCGCGCCAGCGACTGCAAGTTCGTTGCTTAAGTTTTTTGTATTGCAAGCAAACTAATAAAGTCGACGTCGATTGCTGGCATTAAAATGGCACACCATATACACTGATACACATACACACACAGACATTCTCTCTGTGTCAAATCGATCAAAACCGATTACCTAAAAGTTGGCACAATGCTAAGGCATTGTTGGCCCACACGCCTCTTACCTTTAGTTCCTATTGCGTTATAGCCTGTATACGACCTATAAAAATTGAACAAGAATTGGGTATCACAATGTCTACAATGTTTATGCGTCTGTTCATCTATTTGAAAGGTGCAGCATGTGGTTCACCTTTTGTATGGAAGTATGGTGTATGAAAGCCTTTTTACAAGTTAAGTCGTCAGTCAAATTGAGGCAAATTCAAGTCAAGCTTATTTAGCTTATTCATTATCTGTTTATGGCGTATCTCTCGGATATTCTATTGGATAGAGAATTTATCCCTATATGTACTTACATAGGCCTTAGGATTTTACAATCCATGATAAAACAGTAAATGTTCAGTTCAGATAACTATAGATGTATAGATAGGTGTAGGTTGGCATACAAAAGTATCTATAAATACATTAGCTCTGTGTACAGGGTATCGTCTCGCTTAGCAAGCTTCACGTACTCAATTCATATTAGCTTTAAAGTCGCGTTGCGCTTTTCGCTTTTTGGCATGGTTCGATTTGGTCTGCAATTTCGATTTCTCGCCTATTCTCGGTGGCTTTCCCAACTGAATAAGTTGTCAGTTCTCCGAAATAGGCGATCCGGTCGCGTCGTTATTTCTATTTAATGAGCAGAATTAGCAGCAACTGCGAAAACAAGAAGTGGCATGTGGTAAGTAGCAGAAGCAGCAGCATACGCAGCAGTTACAGCAGCGGCATCATCAGCAGCTGTTGAAAGCGTCCCAGCTATTAAATTGGGTTAATCTATTTGAAAGTGACTTATGGACTGATGAACTGACTAACTGAGTGATTGACAAACAAGACGGACAGACGAATGAATAGAAGTTGTGCGAAAGCCGCTTAGAAGCATTATTCCCAGACACTTACACTTTCCATTACAGCCTACAATTTCATCTGGCACCTTCATCTATCATCTATTTCTCTCTCTTTCGCTATCTGTATTTAGTGGCGTGCTCTTTACGCTTCGTTTGTTCCGCATTTCAACATCGGATTGCGGGTGGCCGCAAGTTTTGCCATTGATTGATGGATCCGCGAAACAATGCGTTTGTCTTTTGCCGCTTTGTCATTTTCTGTGAATGAACTTAAGATGCTTACATTGCTTGCCTCAAAGCAACAGCAACAGGTGCTCCTAATTGAGTAAAAGCTGATATTAAGAGCAGAAATTTAGATTAATTGTTATTGGTTAAATCAAGTTATAAGCAATTAGTAGCTCTTATTAAACTGTGACTTGAGATTGTTTGGGCCACAATGGTTCAATGGATCATTAAAAATGAATACAATATTAATAGCACTCTCTTAAAAGCACTATGGTGACGCTGCTTTAACATTTAATATGTTGACTTTCTTGGTATTTGAAAGACTCATACAAATACAAGAATTGTTTTTCCATATATTTGCATACAAAATTATTGACTATCGTTTGATGGAATGATGTGTGGAAAAAAGCGAAACTTGAGAGTGAAAAAAATATAAAAAAGAAAACAATGGCAAAATATTTATGAAACTAAATTAAGCCTAGCTCGAGTTGATTAACAGTGCATAGTTAATAAGTAACAGCTCCTTGACAGTCCATCATTAAACAAACATTTTGTAATGCTTCTGATGCTCAAATTGTTGGCGGTGACAACATTTTGAGAGCTTGCTCAATGTTTAACTTGATGCTAATTGAAAAGTCTCAGCATCAATGAAAGTGAAGGTGCGATATGTGGTCAATAGATCAATCTATCAATTAACTTACAGTTACCAGCGCTGCTCTGAATATTTCGCTTCGGCTTCGGTTTATCATTTTAATCACTTAGCAGGTTTTTTTCAATGACTCTGAAAGTTTTCACTTTCATTAGATGGCACCTAGTGGCACCCTCGGTCTTCAGATCCCGCCAGTTTCCCGCACAATTGACTCATGGAATTTTATCTTTGGAAATATGGCAAAAGAAATTACTCGACAAGAAACTTATTGGCAAGACCTTTTTTTTTCGGTTGCATGGTGTTGTGGTGTTTTTTTTTATACCTTTTGACTGCCGTCTGTTGTTGACCCAAATGTCCAAACTCAATTTCCAATGTTTAACGTTTAACGGCTCTGAAGCTACACTGTGCAACAAACTGAGAGTTTTTGTTATTTTTAATTTAGTAAAAAGCATTTTCCACAGCTGTATGTTTTTTTTTAATCTTATATATATATATATGTGTAGATCGATTTATTTCGAAACCCGTCAAAATTCGTCCATTATTGAGTCCAAATTAAATTGCCATTAGGCTTGCCTGCGGAAATATAAAAAGTGTAGTGTTGCCACCTTGGCATACATACATTGCTCATCTGGTAGCGCCACGCATTTGACTTTGAACATTGCAAAATGACGCTAGTTGCGCTACGACAAATTGCTTGGATGTCGCCAATTTATTGACAGGGCGTTGCCACATTTTGCAGCACACAGTTTACATATTTACTTGACCGCAAAACTCAAAACTAAATGTAGTGTGTAGTTAGCTAATGTGTACCTTAAGCCAGGTCAATCGGTATAATCACGTTTTCCGGTTCTTGTAAAGGTTTCACACAATATGTGCATATTTACAATACTGAAGTTTTAGTGGTATGTTCGATTATGTCTTTCACCGTTGTATGTATATTTCTGATTCAAATTTGTGTATTAAGCTTACATTTTACATATAATGTCGAAAATATTAAGATGCCAACATTAGAACAATTAGTTATAATAAGAATGTCGATTGAAAATATATTTGTTGGCCTGTGAACTTTGAAATAAAAATATTTTTATTTTTTCATAATTTGTCGAATATTGTCAAATATTAATTAATATTTTTTTGTACAGTGTAATGTGTGTGTGCGCTTGTTAGCAATGTTTGTCTTTCAACTATAGTGGTTGTTATTGCTGTTGTTTGTTTAGATGGGGAATCAGAGACAGAGACAGAGACATAGCAGAGCGGCAGCGACAGCGACAAAGGTCAATGGCCCAGCGCCATTTGTCGCCGCTTAGCGCACATCCTGTCATCGAACCGGCTTATTATACAATATGCAGACGGTCGGATCGATTACAATTACAGTTAAAATTACAGCAACAACAACTAAAGCAACAACAACTACAGCAACACTTGAGGACTTCTTTTATTTGGTAGCATTTAGCAAAACATGCAATTGAATTTTGTTGTTGTTTCTTGTAATTGCAGGCCACACAAAGTAAAGCTCATAAACAATCAATCAGCAGCAATCAACATCAATCACAACTCACAAGCAACTGTTCCAAATTGGAGCTGTAACTACTGCTGCTGCTGCTGCTGCTGCTGCTGTTGTTGGCCAAGTGAAAGCTTCGATAAGAGCAACTGTTGCTGCTGATGCTGTTGTGCGTCTGCCACATAATTCAATCAAGCAGGCTAAGTCAACGGCAACGGCAACGGCAACGCCAACGCCCCAGACGCGGTTCACTGAGAGCAGCAATACCAACAACAACAACAACAATAACAATAACAATAACAACTCCATCTGTAAGCTGGGCTCAGTCAGTCAGTCAGTGAGTCAGAGACGAAGACGCCGACACAGACGCCATTGGCCGTGGCCAGGAACCAGTCACCAAACAGCAACTACTGCCAACTGGCAACCAGTCACGATCGCAGCAACTGTTGCTGCTGCTACTGCTGCTGCTGCTGTGACTGCGACTGCGACTGCGACTGCTTCTGGCAGGTTCACAAATAAGTGAAAGTGAATTTGTTTATGGTATATTGCTATTACCAAAGCGAAAGACTCATAACACCGAACAAAAAACACCACAAAAACACACAAGAAGAAGCGGCAGCCAAAAATCATACATCAAATAGCAACAACAACAACGTGAGCAATGCAATTGCAATAAAGAGAAAGAGAGTGACAGAGAGAGAGAGAGAGAGAGAGAGAGCGAGAGAGAGCGAGAGAGAGAGGTCATCTTAAGCATCAATGCAATTGTCAACTGCATACATTATTGGATAATATCTAACAATCACAATTGCAACAACAACATCAAAGGTGACAACAGCAACAACAACAACAACAACATGCAACACATTTGCCTAGCGCTGCTGCTGCTGCTCGGCACTCGGACTTGCGGTAAGTGTAGACGATCCATTAACTAATTGAGCTACATACACACACACACACACACACACACACACACACACACACACACACACACACACACACACACACACACACACACACACACACACCTCTTCCCACCTCTTCCCACTTCCAGTTAGCCCCTAACTCGACTAATTGAATTATTATGTGTTAAATTGTACAGCTTACTTAAACTGAGAATGGTTTGCATAGACAGCACTTAATATGTCCCAACACACTCCCACTCAAACTACACAGCCACCCCAATCCCACACTCTTCCCCCTCCCCAACTCAAGGCTAGCGGGTGAGCTGGCTGATTGTGAGCGTCTTTCAATTTGTTTGGCCCCCGGTCGAGTTTCACTTGACAATTGTTGCCATTGAGTTGACGATGAGCGAAACACTTCACAGATTGCACAATCGCCATAAAAACCACAACAACACCCACCCACACAAACACACACATATATATATATGTATATATGTATATACTTATATAGCGTGTACACAAAATTTAATCGAAAGCAGTCAACTAAATCGAAGACACGATTGCAGTGCCAAAAACTGACAAAACCTTAATCGGAATAATGAAAACAACGAAAGTCACAACTCACACATCCAACAATAATAACAAACACATTGCACCAACAATTAAAAACTTTTTTTTTAATTAATCCCACATCCATTGAGTTCGGCCGATAGAGTCCTATATTAAATAATGCCATAATACTACCCTCGGAAATACATTTTTCACAACAAAGTTTTTAAAAAGCAAAGGTTTAAAATCGAATTTAACGTCACGAATTAAATGATATGAAAATAAATTAAATTAAATTAAAAATCCAAATTAAAAGAAAAGTAAACATAAAGGATATAATAATAAAAGAATTACATCTAAGTTAATATGATGAAACTCTCTAGCTATCCAGATATTCTACAGTGTTTTTCATGCCATTTCTTAAGTGTCATTTTAGTTGTTGAAAAGTTAGGAGCCCCTTCATAAATGCCTTTGGCGTTGAGTTGTAATTCAGCAATTACATAAATATATAAATGCATGCGTCACACTAGGAGACCTAATGCGTAAATTGCTTCCCATTGTATTTGAGAAACTTGGATGCATTTGGTTGCATAAGCGCCATAAGTCACGTTACGACATGCTGCTCGATGGAGGGCACTTGTTGCTGTAATGTGAGTGGGAGTCAGCACATAACCTATGAGAGAGAATATTGTTGACGCCCTGTAGCGCCTAGCTGCATATGTACACATACATATTCATATGTACGTTGGGACGGACGTAGTTCTATTCAAGCACTTCCTGATACCCAATAGGCAGATGATAGTTAGATGTATAATTATTGGCACTTGGCGACATGTGTGGCGAAGCGTTGACAGTTTGATGTGAATGTATAATTTCCTCTCTCTCTCTCTCTCTCTCTCTCTCTCTCGTTCTCTTTTTCTCCCTCTTGGTTTTTAGGCGTTTTGGAAACGCACTCACGCGTCGGTAATATATATATGCATATATATATATATATATATATATATATATATATATATATATATGGCTTGTGGTTGGCTTATGTCATCCACACGTTCCAAATTATGGCGCAGTGCCTTGAAAAATAAACATTTTACTCGCCTGCCATTAACGAAATTTGGAGTTTTTTATTAACAATATTTTAATTACTTTTTTATCGCTTCACACAGTGGTAGGCAATTTTCCAAGCAGAGCTTTAAATGTATAGATATTCTACCTTAAAATAAAAATCTTCTATGATTTTTAATTATATATTTTTTAATTTTATATTTTTTTATTTTTAGTTTGATATCTTGCTAAACTTTTTATCTCCATAATAGGAACGAATTCGTTTTCGTTAGCCTTTGTTAATTATCTAGATTTGTTTATTAATATGTATTTATTTTGGTTCTTCTGAGTGTATTTATACATATTACTAGAACGGTATACTTGCAAATGTATATATATATACTGCTTTCATCTTTATAGGAATTCATATATACTCACACATATACAAACATATGTATAAATGTTTATTCAAATCATATTTTGAATAGCTTGTTATTTTTGGAGCACGTGCCTGGATTGCAAAGTGTCGCATTTTATGGCCCTAAATCAATTCATATCCAATTCAATTAAATCCAAATTTTAATCGTATTGCTTACTCATCCGATTGCAGCGTTTGGCGGGAAGGAAGAGCGATCGATCAGTGCGGAAAACTTTGCGAATTTTACCCAACTGTCGGAGGCGGTGCATGCCTCGCTGCTGGCGCACGAACACCTACAGCGGCAGCAGCAGCAGCAGCGTCAGCGACGCTCCAAGCGGGCGGTGAAGCGCGTCTGCTACGGTGAGCTGGGCTGCTTCGAGGACTCTGGGCCGTTTGCTTATCTGGAGATGCTGCCCTCGTCGCCCGAGGAGATCAACACCAAGTTTTACTTTTACTCTACGCGCCAGCGGTCCGACCGCCCGCTCATGGAGCTCTCATTCCTCAACATGACTGCCGCATTTGCCAAGGCAAAGGCCAAACGGCAGTCGGAAACGCCAACAACTGCAGCAGATGCATTACCAGCCACCACCGTCCCAGCGGCTGGCTTAAATGTGACCACAGAGAAGCCCAATGGCAGCCCAAAGAAACCGCCGCCGCCTTCCATCGAAGATCTCGAGGGATTCGATGAGCTCTCAGTGCGTGTCATTGTGCACGGCTTTGGCTCCGCCTGTCCGCACGTCTGGATCTACGAGATGAAAACAGCGCTAATGGCAGTGGTGAGTAGCCAGATATTAGCTTGAATGCCGGTGAGCAGCCAGACCAATGAAATTTGTCTTTAATACTTGGTGTCCCTAGCTTAACAATTACCGGATATAAAGTCTGTATCAATTTGTTTACCTGGCATTGACTACTGGTTTTTTAATCGGTATCAGGAGAAGCGTCACACTTTTTGGTCAAATATTTAAACATTTTATTAAGGGCATACGCACTACATATATCGATATTAATTAGTCGAAATAAACTTAAATTTAAATTACCTCAATAATTGCACAATAAATCCATTCTCTTGTGTTGCTTAGGAGGATTGCATTGTGATCTGCGTGGACTGGGAGAACGGTGCCACATTCCCGAATTATGTGCGTGCAGCGGCCAATACACGACTGGTTGGAAAACAGTTGGCTATGCTGCTGCGCCATCTGCAGAAGCACAAGGGGCTCAATCTGATGCGCACCCATGTCATTGGCTTTAGCTTGGGGGCGCATGTCTCTGGCTTTGCGGGGGCCGAGTTGCCCGGCCTGTCGCGCATAACGGGCTTGGATCCGGCGGGACCTCTGTTTGAGGCACAGCATCCGAAGGTGCGACTGGACAGCAGCGATGCGGAGTTCGTTGATGTTATCCATTCGAATGGCGAGAATCTCATCTTGGGTGGTTTGGGCTCCTGGCAGCCTATGGGCCATGTTGACTACTATCCGAATGGAGGACGTGTGCAGACCGGCTGCTCAAATCTGTTTGTGGGCGCAGTCACGGATTTTATTTGGTGTAAGATCTATATATATATATGATATGAGCACGACCTTTTCTATAACTATCTTGGTAACCAATCTGCAGCTGCCCAGGCTGCGGAGGATGAGGAGGGACGCTCGCTGTGCAATCATCGGCGCGCCTACAAGTTTTTCATCGATTCGGTGGCGCCACGCTGCATGTTTCCCGCATTCCCTTGCGCTAGTTACGATGACTTTCTCAAGGGCAAATGTTTTCCCTGCGCCCAGGATGATGAGGACCTGGCCGAGGGCGTGCCCCGTTGCGGCAACATGGGCTACTATGCGGACAGATCGACAGGTCGCGGCCAGCTCTACCTGCTCACCCGCGAAGAGGAGCCCTTCTGTGCCCACCAGTTCCAATTGCAGATCTTCAACTCCTTCAACGATCTGCCGCTGCGCACCATTGGCCGCCTAGAAGCCATACTCGAAGGCGACGGCGGTCTCAACGAGACCTTCGAAATATCCGAGTGAGTTAAGCCAACTTTGTCCCTGAACGCTAGTTTTAAGGGGAAAATAAATGTCTAAAGTGAGTCGATTGTACCCGATTTGGAGGCTATCGCGAAAGGAAGGTTAATAAATAGATTCTCGTTTAAGCAGAACTTTTCCTAAGACTTCTTCTTCTTCAGCCTCATCATATGCAAAAGAATTACTTAAGTAATCTTTGTGTAGGATATCAGTGTACATTTTATTTGATAAATATTTTTTGATAAAAAGATCCAACACCTTTATGTAAAGTTTATATTTTGTTCTTACAGAAAGGACGATGCTGAGTTCTTTGCTGGCGACATTGTGTCGAAGATTATCGTGCCGCATCCGGCTCTGGGTTTCCCCACGACGTTGAGCCTACACTACAAGTCGTACAGTGGGTGGTTGTCGAAGGGCCTGCCTCACTGGGACATCGACAAGGTGGTGCTTACAGATAGCTTTGGGCGCAGCCATTCCCTGTGCCGCCCCAGCACCAAGCTGAGCAGCGGCAGTCCCGTCCGCATGCGCCTGCAGGCGGGCAACTGTGAGCTGGACAATCAGGATGATTATGGCGTCTACACCACCCAAGCGCCGGCTTCGCTGCCGCCTAGCACAGATACCCCGTTGGCGGACTCGAGCGTGCAGGGGTCGAGCCTCAGTACCAACGTTGATGGCATCGAGAGCGTCAAGCAACGCAAGAACATCTTCAATTTGGGCACAAGCTTCAAGCTGTCTCAGAATCAAACTTATCCGCTGACCCAAACAGACGAGCTGCCATGGCAGCCCATACTCGTCGGCAACTCCCTCGACAAGGACAACAACGAGGCTGAGGCGGCAGAGTCCAGTCGCAGCCTATCCGACTCGCTCAGCGCACCCACCAATGAGATATTTGAGCCAGTGCTCAAGGACCGCCGCCTGGCTCTAAATCGTGGGCGCAATCTACACGAATATGCCACCACCACGGAGGAGATTGTTGAGCCGGTGCTGAAGGCGACCACGCCTAGAGCTAAGCACGGTAAGGACCTTCAACTGCCCGAGCCGGATAACAGCAATTCGACGACAACGAGCTCAACTGATGCTCCAGTTGCAGCACCAGTTCCCGCTGCTGCTGTCGCCGGTGCTGCACATCCACCTAAAATGATGACACAGCTAGCTGGCGGTACAGAGGAACCGCAAACAGTGCAATTGCTGCCATTTCGGCTGGGTGAGCTGTTGCAGCGGGCCGAGCGCTATGCACGGGAAACGCTTCTGCCATTAATTTCGGTGCAAGCGCCCCGCTTCTTTGGCTTCAATGTGACTCCCCACGAGCGGGGTGAGTCACGCAAGCCCCGCTACATACCGCGCTACGAGGAGGCGGCTTTCCTTAATGGCAGCAGTCAGCAGCGGCGCAACTCTCAGGAAGTGCAGGACACAACGGATCAGGCCGCACGTCGCAATCTCTTTCGGCTATTGCGCTCGGATGCGTCCCGTGGTCGTTCCGCCTCTCCGCGTACGTTGCCAAGCAGCGAGCCGCAGTCGCAACAGAAGCGGCCGCAGCAGCAAAGCGACTTCAACTACTACACAAATGTGCTGTTGGCGGAATCGCGCTCGATGCGACCCGAGGCGCCCGAGTATCGTCCGGTCTTTATTGATCTGCCCACGTTTCGTCCGCCCACCTCCACCACTTCCTCCTCCTCCGCGTCCAAAGCAATAAGCAAAAGGGCGACAAAGTCCATGCGACGCGCACGCATGCAGCCTAATCCCTGATCTGTGGGACTGTGGGTTGGCCGCGAGGGGAAGTAGGGGGAGGGTAGCCAGCTACATATAAGTAAATACTATGTGATATCGACTATCTGAGAGACGCCGCACAGTGGAACTGATCAGCGTTTTCGTACGTCGAGCGTCGCCTGTCTGCAACTAAAAAAATAAAGAATTTAGTGTCCTTGTCGGCAGCGTAAACTCGTCGTACCCAAAAACAAAAATACAAAAAAACAAAAATAAACAAAACAATATTTCAACTTCTCCTTGCACTGTAAATAACCGTTTAATGGTATTTGATATTCATGCAACAGCATTGTGCTGTTGACACGAGTCTTATTCACCTTTAGTTTAGCTGCTAAGTTTATAATGTGAGCATTAAAATAAATTATTAGTTTATTAAGAAATCATAAACACAACAAGTTTTTTTTTCTTTGAATGTAGTTCGACAGAGTTTGTCCTTGTGATTATTACGCACCACGTCCTTCGAATGTAAGAATTTGGCCAAGTTACAGATATTTTTGTAAAAAGAACACATTTCTTAAGCCATTTATAAGGCTCTGGAAATTGCACTGGGAACATCAGAAATTTAATTTGAAGGACTGTCCGGATGTCCTTTGGATCACTGACAATGCTTGGACTGCTGTTCCGACTATTGCACATAAAATAAACTAAAATCCTTTCAATGTATGAAATAAAGAGACTTTTGTTAAAACAGAAAATTGATTATAACTTAGACAAATTTTCATGGATCCTGGCGAATCCTATGTCAAACACATTATTTTGACCGTGGCCAAAGAATGTCGCAGTCAGGGACGACAATGTAGAAAACAATGATTTTCTGATATCAACTTGGTTCTGTTCGCCCTGCAGTGAAATTCTTACAAGAGTTTCGGTTCTTAGATGCAGTTTGATAGAGATCATTCTTACGATTCTAACACACAATAACTTTCTAAAATCTGTAAGGATATTGCAGAGCTGAAGTTATTTATTGCAAGTAAGAGTACTGTAGTCGAGTGTACTCGACTACGATATACCCTGAACTCAGTTATTAAATATATTCTATTATTATTGGCAAATTCCCCTTTAAAAAGATTTGCACTAAAATGCGAGCTGAATGCGCCCTCTGCCGACAAACACGTGAAACACGCAATCGTAGGTAGCGGAGCTCCGCAGAAAACACACACATACACAAACATATTGACGCTCGCGTCGATTATCATGCCATCTCTTTCTCACACAGGCGCTCGCAAATTTATGCTTATAGAAAATGTTTCTCATCCGATCTTGACGAAATTTAGACAGTTGATCAATAGTATGCATATGCATATTATGTATTAATAAAAAGCTTCTGCCTTTAAAATTGTAGCATTTATTGCTATCGGAAATTTCATATATCGATATTCGATAAACGGATTAAATAACGCAAACTTGATCTGCGCCTGGTATACGAGAACCTATATTCCAAATTCTAGCTCTTACAGTCTCTGAGATCTGCGTGTTCATACAGACGGACGGACAGACGGACGGATGGACGGACGGGCGTACGGACAGACGGACATTGCTATATCGACTCGACTGTTGATCCTGATCAAGTATATATATACTTTGTGGGGTCGGAGATGCTTACTTCTGCCTGTTACATACATTTGCACTAAACCAATATACCCTTTACCCATTTTTAATGGGTTCAGGGTATAGATATTGTTCCATTTAGTATTTCAACCTAAAAGTATGCCTTAAAACTTCGTTCTGAAAATATTTATCACAATTGCCTTTATTTTCCAGCCTAAAAGTATGTAACAGAATTATATAATTGTATTGGTGACCTCATTCTCATCCTCATACCTTCGCTATTTGTAATGTTCAATGTCCCTCATGCTGTCTGCCCGTCCGTATGAACGCAACTTTTTGCGACACCCTTAGAGACAGAGATTTGAAACTTGGATTATATACTGATCTGTGACCGCGTCAAACAAAGTTTAAAAATTGGCGTGCTACGTCCTACGTCTTAGCCTAGGAAAATCCTAGGAAATCGATATGATCGATAAAGCCACATATCTACCAAAATTTTCAGGCAACAGCCACTAAATTTTAGTTTGTTGGTAATTGGTGATGTCCTTTAAAGATCGGCATATGCCACGCCCATCTTCGCCGTCCCCCGCACATCAAATTTTGAAATGACTTTAACTTAAATTTAATAGGTATTTTGAAATAATATTACTGACCACGCCCACTTTGCCTCCCCAAACCTATATACGTGTGAGTGTAAAGCCATACAACCATATATCTTAAAACTTTAAAGTTAGAGTCATTTGGAAAGGTATATTGGTAGTAACACCCTCAAAAAATTCTCGAAGCCTTTATCTCCCGCAATTTACTTTGCCAAACTTGGAAGAAAGTATAGTATAGATTAGTAGGTGCCTCCTATAAAGATGGGTTCTTCTTGGCTGCACCTACCGTGTTATGTGGCACCTGTTATCAGATGGTATGACGCATTGGTATCCGAGTAATTAACAAATCTCTTGTTTTCAATATAAATGCTTAGGCATAACTTAAGATTGATTAAATCCCCAAAGAAAAATGACAGTTTGAATGTATTATTTTCCATTTATTAAAGTATGTTTTTCCATCTGTTTTATATTATCTGCAAAGAAAAAATTCTTAATAAATAGTTATAATAAATAAATGTTTGTCCAATTATTTTATGCCATTTTTAAATTAAAAAAAATTTATAAAATGCATTAAACTGTAAAATTGCGTTCTCCATAAAAAAAAATCCATCATTCTTGATTCATGTTTTTCAATACTCCTACGAGGTGGCCAGTTGAGGAATTGATGCAGATAGGCGCATTTGTATTATCATTGCTTCACAATACGTAGCAGAGTGATCAGCGTATTAGACTTACGTATAAACGGTAGCAAAATGAAAGTCATTCTTTGCAATTTGAGTTGTATTTTTGTAAGTTGTTCTTTTTAGCATAATTTATTTTTATATACTTTTCATTTAATTTGCTTTTATGTTCATAAAGTAACGTGTGTCTGCCACTGTCTGTGTCGGTGTATGTGTGTATATGTGTGTTTATGTTGTCTGTATATGTGAGAGAGTGTTGTACTAAGATTTTATCTGCTTTTATTTCATTTCTATTCTGCTAAATTTCGGATCCGATTCGTTTACAATTTAGTATAGCTTGTAAAAATTTATTGAGATTTGTTGAAAGTCAAACGGTAAATTTTGTGCTTGCTCATTTTGTATATAGAATTTTCTTTTTATTCTATGTTGTGTTGTTGCTTGTTGTTTTTTTTTTGCGGTTTTGTTGTTGTGGTTGTGTTGTTTTGTTGTTTCTGTTGTTTTTATATTTAATACATAATATATTTTTTTATTCGCTTTTCTGTTTTGGTTTAACTATTTATAAAACATTTCACTTTTAGAATCTTAACAACTTTTTGTTTTTTTTTTACTTCTGCATTTTTTCTTTTTATATTTTAATTGCTGCGGCGTATTTATTTTATATATGTATGTAATATATACATATATATGTATATATATATTTGTTATGCTTTATTTAATAATTAGTTTTTCTCTTCTTTTGTTTACCTTTTATTGTTGTACGCATAATTTACATGGATTTTCTTTAACCCCATTGCGATATTATCGCAGCTTTCCCTTTGCGCTTTTTATAGATTTCATGACATGTTTTTATTTTTGTTTCATTTTATGTTTTGTTATTTTATAACTAGTCAAAAAATTGTTTGTTGCTGACGCTTGAAAAATTAAATTGCACGTGTTCTAATACTTTTCTGTAGGTGTGTGTGTGTATATGCTTGTGTGTATTTAGATCATAATATAACTATTCGAAATTGAAATTGTTTTCTTTTAGAAATGCCCCTGCAGACATTTGAGTCCACTCACAGGACGTATCCGTTCTCGCAAAAAGACTAGAGTATTATTGATCAGAAATTCAGAAATGTGTCGCGTAAACGTAAAAGGAGGAAAAATTTGATTATCTTTCTGCTTTGAAGAATTTTCTAAAAATTGAATTACATCAATCAGATTATAATGATTATTTTGATTTCAAATATATCTGCAAGAGATTTTCATATTCGGCATGCCGAAAAAAAGCGCTACCTTCATTCTGCTTTCACTTTCGTATATTGAGCTAATTATTGGTTTGGTTTTTGTTATTACTGTGTGGAGAGTGAAAAATGATGAGAATTAAATAAATGAATAAAATGCTTATCAAAATTAACTGGGTTAACTGGCTTGGACTTTTATAACATATGGATGCCTTCACATACACACATACGTAGGTATGTATGTGTATATATGTATGTATATACACTAATATATATTGTATATATGTATTTAGTAAGTAGTTTTTATCCTTGCTTATAATTCGAATGCATTTCGAACGCTACGCATATGTATTTGTATTGACCTTGTTATCTTTATATGTGTATACATATTACATATACACAAGAGTAATGTAATGTGTATATATGTATATATATATATATATATATATATATATATATATATATGTATATATATATATATATATACATAAATAAATACATGTATGTTTATATATATTTATGTGTTGTTGTTTTTTCTTTTGCATTTATTCCAGTCTTCTTTATTAATGAATTTCTAAACCAAAATTTAAAATAGGCAACGCAAATTGACAACTTTATTGGTAAGATTATAAGATAATTATCTCATTATAAGTTAGTATTTGTTGTTGTTGGTGTTTTGTTAGCATTATGTATTTTGCTGGTAGTTCGGTTTCGGAAATTGTTACTTGATAGCAAAGCTCAGCTTGAAGGTTGCAGTATTAGTATTAGATTTTATAGTGATTATTAGTATTTTGTTTAGTATTTGCTGTTTAGTATTATTAGTAGTATTATAATAAGGATTTCCTATATTAAAATGCCTATTAAACTAGATATATAATTATGCTGCTGGCTGAACTTTTACTTTAGGCCATAGACTAAATGCTTTCTCAGTTATTGAGAGAGCAGAGTTTTTGTTTTAATGTTTGGGTTTGTTTGTGTGTTATTATTTATTAAACTTAATTATTTTGGCAAGTTAAGTTTTGTTTTTAATTAGTTTTTTTTCTTGTTTTTTTTTCTTTTATATGTATGTTTTATATCACTTTTTTATTTCTGGCCTGGCCAAGATAGCCCAGATTTTGTCTCGCCCTCTCGCTCTGTGCTCTTATCGTGGTACTCTCGCACTCGCACTCACACTTGCACTTTGCTGCCTTCTCATTCTATTTTATCCTTTGTTACTACTAAGTAAGCCTTTTCTAGCATTAGAATAATTTATTTGGTAAAAAAAAAACCAAAAAAAAAAACATCTATTCTTGCATGACTTGAAGACGATATGTTTTTATTATTGTTTGCAATTTGTTTTGTTGTTGTTGTGTACCATACGATATTTAGTTATAATTAATAATATATTATAGTATCATTAAGAATTTATATGCATATTATATGTGTATCATTGTTCTTTGTTTTTTAGTTTAATTAATTTACTAATTAATTGCCTGAACTGCACTTGAACAACTCATCTCAATTGATCTCAGGAACCGAACCAAAACTCACAAAACTAATCATAAGGAAAACTTTAATATATACATATATATATACAATTTAAATGCATATATATGTATGTATATATAAAATATATAATATAAAAAAATACACGTATGGGCGCCCAAAACGGTTACTTCAACTTTTGTTTGTATATATGTAACTAAATTTTGCATATATTATTTTAAGGCCAAATTAAGTATACGTTAAAATGTTCTCTATATCTCTGCTTCACTCATTTCATTATTTGTTTGGCTCTTTAATTTTTAATTAAAAAGTGTTTAAATATGAGTCTCCTTATCTTGCCTTTGGTCTCCCCCTCGCTCGCTCTCTTTCTCTCCCTCTCTCTCTCTCTCTCTCTCTCTCTCTCTCTATCTATCTATCTCTCACTCTCTTTCTATGTCTCTCTTTGCCTCTGTCTCATATCAGAGAGCACCTCTGTGTTTGTTTTAATCATTTACTGTGTGCGTGTGGACGGTATTCAAAGCTGTAAATTGATTTGGTTTATTCTTTTATCTTTTTCTTTACATATTTACAGGTTTGTGTTTTTTGTTTTTGCTTTCCTTTGTATAAATATTATTTTATTTTTTTTTTGTTTTAATTACAACAAGCAGCAAATCAATAAAAACGTTGTTATTCAGTCGCATTATTAACAGAAACATATGCGTATGCTTCAGCTTAGTTAATTTTTCCATTCGTTTTGTGAGATGCTTTTAGATGATCAAAAAGTAATTATTGCGTTTTTTGAGATTCTGTTGCAAGCAAAGCGCATTTTATTCTTGGAAGTTATTACCGAAATGCACAGCAATTTGAAAAGTTTGTTTTGGAATAGAATCGAAATCGTATCAAATTCTATAGTTTCTGGAAGCATACCAAGTATGTATGTGTATAAGTTCATGAATATCTTAAGAAATTTGAATTTGAAATAAGTTTTATATCTCTCTTTGTGTGTACTAACTAGAATCGGAAAAGGTGTCACAAAATTTATCGTTTCGTTTCGTTTGTATATACATATATATATACATATATATATATAGATATATTCCATAAGTTGAGCTTGACAAAAGTTGAAGTCGCTAGATTGAACGTTCAAATAAAATATAAGTATACGTTTTTGGAAAGAAAGACATATTACATAAAGTTTAACTCATAAAAATAGATTCTCGTTTGTTTAGCCGAGTTGCAGATAAATTTACTAGGTTCTGAAGTATATGAGACATAAAAGACATACATAGAGACTACAAACTATAAGTTCTATTGACCTAAATCTTGGTTATAAGCATGTGTGTTTAATTTGTAGAGACTTGGTTTTGGGTTGGGTCTGCTGGAAGATCAACGGCCCTGTTCTTAATCGTTTGTGGTTCGCGTAATTGCCGTGTTCTTTAATATTTCTTTTTAAAACTTTTTATGATTTTGATATTAATTTTTCTTTGTTGTCGTGTAGCAGTTTGCTAATTTTAATTATTGTTTTTGTATCGTTAGCAGCATTTTGTTGTAAATATTTATTTTTATTTGTTGTTTTTTTTTTGCTTTGGGTTTTGGATTTGTCTATGTCTATATGTTAAGCTTCAGCTCCGACTTACTTATTTACAAAATAGCATTTAAGTTCCGTTTGTATAATTATTAATAGGTATATGTTTTTGTGTACACATATACATTTATATATGTTAATACATATATACATATATTTGTACATATATATATATATATATATATAATCCTTTGTTTTTACTCATTATTTAACTTAACGGCAGTTTTGATGCTTTAGCATTTTCATGTTTCTCTATGTGTATATGTGACTGTATGTGCATGTGTGTGTGTGTGTGTGTGTAATGATATGAGTTTTGACTGCGCCCTCAACCTTCATATGGATAAATATTGACTGCCAATCGGGGACTATTGAATTTTAAGATACTTATGCATAATCATTTGTACTCTGTATGTACAAAGGGATCTCTCTCTCTCTTTCTCATTGAAAGCAATTCAGAACGTTATTTTTACCAATTTTAAATTTTTTTACGAATCGAATGTATTTATCTATTTCCCATCTAACTATTGGACTCGCTACTCGCTCGCTCGCATGTGAACCTATTCTGTTCATACCAATTTTTTAATTGTACGTTGTCCTTTAACGTTAGGCTAGTAGCCTTTTTAAATTATTTTAACTATATATTATCGGTTCAAGAAGAAATTTCTAGGAAAATGTTTAATTTAGTCAAAGAAAGTATAACAAATATTGATTTTCAGAAGACTTCCTGCTCCCCACATACATACATATAAATAGATTGGGATGAGGGCGTTGTCAGCTGCACTCGCTTTCTATTAATGTTCTCTTTTGCATTGCCTTAGTTTTCATTAGCTTTTTTGATCTTTTTTTTTTTTTTTTTTTTTTGTTGACATTTACTAACATTTGACTAATATTTAATAATAGAGCATAATTCAAAGTTGAAAATAAAATTAGCAGATATTGTATGTATTGTATGTATTGTTGGTTTTTTGTCTGTTTATTTGTTTGTTTTTGTTTTTGGTTTTTTTTTGTTTGTAGCTAGGTTCTAAAGAAAGGAAGAAACTCCAATTAGATTAGACTACTAAGATAATTTTCATTTTTTAGTTTTTGTTTTTTTTTTTCTTTCATTTTGTTTGTTTGACTATAACGATTGTTAGTTGTTAATTGCTAAATTTGAACATAGGTATTAAGTTGACTTTCTTTGTATCTGTTTCTTTCTGTGTGTCTATGTATGTGTGTTTGTGTGAGTGGGTGTGTGTATTGCGGTCTTCATTGAGCAGCTGTGTGAATTTTTGCTGCCGAATTTGAGTATTATAAAAAAACTATTGCTAACTCGACATTTTGCTACATTATCAAGCCGCTGCTGCAAATGGCGCTGTGTGTTTGTGTGTGTGTGAGTGCGTGTGTAGTTTGTTTTACATTTGCTGTTTAATTTACAACTACGCTGCTTACTATTATTATTATTATTATTACTTTAATATTTATTTATTAATAAAATTCTAGATTAGACTGCTTTTGATGACGTTTCTGGCATCCAACGTAACATTTCACTGCGCAAGTTTCGTTCGTGTTCCATTTGTTTGACTGCACGCATAACATGGTAAAAAAAAATCAAGTAAATTATTTTCGGAAATATATTGTAGAAATTACACTAGCTGAAAATTGCGCTTTAATATCTGATTTACAGATTTAAAGTCACAGACGGGTTTTTACTCTGAAACTCAAATTGTTATCGTTATCCTATGAAGGATGCATAAATGCAATATTAAGTTATGATTTTCAACTAGTGTCATTTGAATAGGATTTGTACTTACTTCGTAGTCAAACGTCGGTCTCAATACTGACGGCCATTGCGTTGTTATGCCTCAACTGTAAGCTATTTGTGCTCCTCAGGCCATTCTGGCCCAGTTGCTGCTGCTGTCCCTGCTGGAGTCCCTGCTGCTGTTGCTGCTGCTGTAGTTGGAGCTGCAGTTGTTGCTTCTCAAACGATTGCTGCGTTCTCAGAAATGGCACCATGTGGCGGCCAGTATGATCAGTCAGACCTGGCGTGGTTGCATCAATGCCATCATCCAAATCCATAATGTCCGATGACGATTCGGAGAGTGAGGATTTTTTCAAATGTTGACCTAGTTTTGGGTGTTGGCGTTTGTATATGTGGGTGTGTGTGTATGTGTGCGTTCGGGGGTAACGAACGTTGGGTCGTATTTTTTTTATTGGGATGATATAGAAAAGGAATCGATTAGCATTGCTTTGGTATTGTATTACTCAAATGGGCGTGTAGTCATTTTGGCAAACGATTTAAAATGGTAGTTATATATATGTACCTAGTGCACCAGGTAAATATGAACAACTTGTAACGTGGTTGAAATTTTGGCTCTGCATCTCCTCCTGATCCGTTTCGCGGTGATAGAAGTAATTGAAATTACTGACGATAACCGGTACCGGCAGTGCGATTGTCAGCACACCAGCGATCACGCACAAAGAGCCGACAATTTTGCCCCAGAAGCCGACGGGCCTATTTATCATATTGCATTTTTCATTTTTGCATTTTCATTTGCATTTATTTTGTTTTTTTTTTTTTCATTTTTCGTGTGGCAATATTCAAGTATTCGATTTGTGATATTTATTTCATTTTGATTTTGGTAATTTTTGTATATTTAAAGTATGTATTTAAATATGCAAATTTGATTTCGATTCGATTTGATATATATAAATATATATTTTCTCATTTGTTAGTCATATATATTTATTTTCAATTTTGTTATTTGTAATTATTATTGTTATTTTTATATTTTTTTTGTTTTTGTCGATTTGGTATGAAGAAGAACGTAGAAGAAGAACGCAGTGTGTAAATAAGGTAGTATATTTATATATTTATATATATAAGAAAAAAAAAAGAAACAGAAATAAGTTAAAGGTTGTAAGTTTTTAAGTATTTAAGATTTTTCGATTTGATATATTATTATCATATCATTAGAACTTCACTGAAGTTGAACACAAAAACTTGTTAGAAATAATATTATATGATCAAAATAAATTAGTACACTGAAACACTGAAAAAGCCAAACGAAAATGTGTAATTTTTTCCAACTCGAAGTATTATATAAGTAATAAGTATAAGTATAAGGGTGTGTATGTATGTATGTGTGTGTGTGTAAGTGAGAATGTGTGTGAATTATTGATTATTGTATATATTGTTGGTATGTACACATCGAAAGCAAATTGCAGTTGCTTAAAAAATTGCGCTTAGATTGTACCGTTTGAACGATGGAACTCAAAAAGTTGTCTAGAGAGTTGGCCAACAAAAAACCGAAAGCGTATTGCCAAAATGGAATTAAACAAAATGTGCCGGCGTTTGGCGTCGTCGCTGTTAAACTTGACATACAGAAAATAATAGAGAAAAACTAAAGAATATCGAACCGATCCGAAACGGTACCAAACCGGATCTGATCAAAATGGATCAGACCAGTTTCGGTTAGGAGTGTTTGCGATCAATCAGTACTACATCAAACGCGAGTACTGATCAATCGCTCACAAGTCCAGTGTGTCTTCGGCAGAGATTGCGACGTATGTTGAAGAAAAGAGAGTTAGTATTTGGCATGAGAGAGACAGAGAGAAAAAGTTAGTTAGAGTGTGTGTATGATTTGGTATTGGTATTGGCGTGTGATTGATAAGTTGACTGACTGACTGATTGATTGACTCCTGGATTGTTGAATAATTTGTATTCGTTTGTGTGCTTTCAAAAAAAATGTGAGGTGCTCGAGTTGTGCCAAATAATGAGCAGGCAGCTGGCACAAAGTTAACAGCTGTTAACATCCGTCAACAGTGATGCACTGTTGTCTTTAACAGCGCTTAACGCTCTGTTCGACGTTTGTGTCAATTAAGAATAAATTATTTTGTAAACTTGTGAGGGGATTGACGGGTTAGGTGTGTGTATGTTTCTTTGTTGTTATTTTATTCGGTGATTGTAAATGTAGCAGTTGCTTTTGTTAAATAAGGATATATTTAACTATGTATATATAAATATATATAAGTTAAGAATATTTAAGCGATTTCAAGTAGTTAGTTAGGCAAGTAGTTGGATAATGCTCATTCGAGTAGAGTAGAGTATTTGGTAAAAGTAAGCGCAAAAAACCATATCATAAATCAAAGCGTTAGATTTCAGTGTGAGGAGTTAAGCAACAGAAACTTGAAGTGTAGCTGTCAGTGTGTGTCTTTTTCTGTGTGTGTATCTGAGTGTGTGTAGCTGATAGTTAGTATTAGATGCAAATGTGCTTAGCGTGCTCCAAGTGTTGTTTAGTTTTTGTTTTTGTTTTTTTTGTTATTATTCTTTTTTTTTTTTGGTTGGAGCTGTTAAAGTTGTTGTCTTTGCTTTTGCGAGCGGTTTTTTGTAGTTACATATCAGTTTTTCATTTTAACTTCTTTGCTTTCATTTGTTTTGCTATTTTGTAGCTGCATTTTGCATTGATTTGCTCGATTTTTGTTTGGTAATTGTGATTTGTCGATTGCTCGACCATAATTATTTAATTATAGCAACTTAACGCACATGCACCGGATTCGGGAAGCACAGGGAAACGGGACATAGGAGCAGAAGCAGGAGCCGTCGAAAGCCTTAGTCTTAGCCAGAATAGCCAGAGCAGGCGCTTTTCTTTCAGTTTTCATTCAGTTTGCATTTTTTATTTAACAATATTTGTTTCAAGCTGTTGTTGTTGCTGCTGTGGTTGTAGCTGCTGTTGCTGTATGCATTGCGCTTAATGCTGTTAGCTCTTGCTGTTACTGTTACTGTTGCATCTACTGTTACTTTAACTGTTACTGTTGCTGTAGCTGTAGCAGGATTTTGATGTCGGCGAGTGCAGGCAGCGCTGAAGCGTATCTTACAGTTAAACGTTAAGAAAACCACAAAAATTCAAGAAATTCAAATAAAAAGGAGATGAAATCAAAATGTGTATGTAACGAACGGAAACTAAAAGGCATTAAGATAATATTCATATATTGATAAAAGTAGCTATATACATATATATATATATATATATAAATATATATATAGTCGTTTATATACATATATATATTATTATATGTATATATATTATATGGTTCGGTATATTAAGTAAAACTCTGTAGCTGGCCGAGGTAGCGTTTAACAAAGCACAGCGCACAAACAATATCATATATCAGACATACTTATATACTTATCTATGTTTTTATATGCATATGCGTTTATACATATGAACATATGCACATATTTTATACATATATCGTAATTATCAAATCAAAGTTGGGTGCGCGTTTCCACAGTGCATTACATATGATAAGAACCAAAGCCAATAAAGGATACGATCAACGATTACGATATACGATAACGATAACGACGAAAACGGGCAAAAGAGACCAGTTGACAAAGACAGTTTTGTACTCGTACAATCTGTCTGGGCACACTTTTTTCTTTTCTTTACACAAAGACCATCGGGGCAGACTCACCGTTTGTGGAGGGGAATGGCATCTTAGCTCAATATTCAGTAATTGCAGCATGCGTCGCATCGACGGCCGTTTTTTTTTTTTTTATGAATTTTATAATTAATCATATTCACGTATGTATGCATGTGTTCAAATTTTCATAGATTTTTGTCATTCAAGCTAAATGGGTACTACTTTAAATAATGCGACTGGACTGCTCTAAAACTATTATAGATACTAGATACTAGTGGGTGGCATGTATGTTTAGATGGGCGCTTATGAAGTGGTTGGGGAAATAACACTGGCATGATTGACTGATTGATATTTTGAATGTAAATTCTACAATATTAATCATAGTCTTCTTATATACAACTTAAAGGTGCATACTCTAGTTGGAAAACGAATCTTAAAAATTTAAAGCTATGAACTTAAACTGAGTCTTCCGAATTTACACTCTTGGGGAGCGCTCAATATAGTTTGATATGGGATCGGAAGCTCTGCTCTGCTTCGAAGCTTTAACTACGTTGAAGGGAGCTTTTATTCCCCAATTTGAATCAATCGTTTCAGCCCATGCGTTAAAATGGAAAATACCAAAGAATAATATCAAAGTTAAGCTATGAAACTACTAACAATAACTACTCATAATAACTTAACTAAGTTAATGCCAAAATTAAACTGTATAGACTTAGCGCTTAACTAAAGAATAAAATTGAAATGATCATTGCTTGGGCTTTCAGTTTACTTTTTATCACTTTTTATATATATGTATTTGTATTTTTATCCTAACTGGTTTGTTCGTGGTTGTTCTTTATTTAATTTTTAATTTTTATTTTTATTGAATAACGAATATAAAACATTTCATTTTAAATCTTAACAACATTCTTTTTCTTTTTTTGTGTTTTAAGTTTTTTATGCCTGCGTTTTTTAATTGTTGTCACAATATCTTATTATGTGTAATACTGAAATTTAGTTTTTCAGTAATTTTTGTTTGTTTTGCTTTACTCGTTTGCTGCATTTGTATCTGGTACATAGTATTATCATTATGTTTTTGTTTTAATTTTTTTTTGCATTTGAGTTTCGGTCTTTTTATGCTGAGGAAATGTGTGGAAATTTCTTACAAAAAAGGGTTTATTTCGTTTTTTTGTATTTTTTTAATAGTTTTATTGGTTTGGTTACTGTTGTTAATGCATTATATGTTTTTTTTTTATTATTATTATTTAAGTGCTATTGGCTGTAATTAAGCTTGATGCTGATATTTTTTTGTTATTTTTCCTGTCTGGTTGCACGGCTAACTAAACTAAACTAATTTTATGTTTACTAATACTTGTTACAAAATTAATATATGAATATATATGTACATTGGTGTATATATATTCATATACAAATAACGTAAGGCAAAATAAATTTACAAAGTAAAATATTTTGGCAAATTCTTTTTGAGGCTTCAAATAAACAAACGTAAGCGACAAAAAATGGCCAAAAATTTTATTACACATTTATTTAATTAATTAATTTATTAATTTTTAGTATTATTTTATATATCTTTAAATCTCTATTTGCAGTCTTTGTCCTTAATAGAAATTTGTTAAGTTTCATATTTGTTGTTTTTTTTTCTTTGTTTGGTTTTTGTTTGATAGCATTTTGTCTTTCTTGAAGCATCGAGAAGAGTGAGAGATGTGCTTTAGTTGTTAGTTTGTTGCTGTTTAGGTTTTTGATTTGGTATTTTAAGTTTTTTGTTAAGATGCATGTAAGTAGGTATATTTGTGAGTAATTTGTATTTGTATTTTGTTGTACATTAATTTTTATGTTCATTTGATTGATTTATTTTTAATATGTTAATAAGTAATTAAATTTAATGGAAAACTTCAAAAGATTGTTTTGGGTTTAAATCGAAGGATAAAATAGAGTGTGTCGCCTTTCACGTTATTTTTTTATGTGTAGTTTCATTTTTTTTATCAGCATTTGTCTTGAAGATAATTATGCGGTAAGTATAGTTCTTATGTATTGTATTTAATTTATAAACGCTTGTAGTTTTTTTTTTTAAATTTTTTTTATTAGTTGTCAACAACGATATGTTTGCTTCTTAATTTTGAAGCCTTAGCTTCTTTGTTATTTCATGCCATTTGGATATTTAGGAAGTAGTCACGTGCTTTCAATAGCTCTTTAGATGCAAGCATTTGAGTTATTTTGCGGTAGTCGCAAATACTCGTAAGCATACATAGTTCTCTGTTAAATAGTACTAAACAAAATACTAATACGAAAAACCAATGATATACTTTTAGCTCTAATTGCAACTAGTTGGGTGAGTAAGTGTTCCGAAAGTGTGTCTGTGTATGTATGTGTGTGTTGGATCTACAGTGCTGTACTTTGGCCTATATATGGTTTTACTAGAGTCTTCTAATTGAAGTCCACAACAGGAAATTCGCTTGGTCAATGTTAGCGAATTAATCAAACCAAGGACATTTGTATTAAATTGAATGTGTAACTTTATAATAAGTTACAGCCTGATAGCTCTTTCTATTGAAATGAGCTTCAGAATGTAGACTCTAGTAAGTGCGTATGTAAGTATTACTAACTATTTTCAAAACTTAATTATTTGCAGCACATTAAATAGTTAGTAGTTAACTGCTGTATAAATGTAAGTGTATTGCATGATATTATACAAACCGAAGCTTGAGCTTGGAAAGTACTTGGAGTTGTATTTACATACGTGTGTAAGTTTCTGAGAAAGAGTATGTGTTGGTGTGCGTGTGAGCTTAAGTTTGAGCGCAGTTTTTAGATAAGAGTAAACTAAGGAATTAGTTAAACTACAACAAATTGTACATGAATTGAACTGACAGTGTCTAAGAGTACGAAGAAAGGTTCTCTGCACACATACAAAAACCAATTACAATTACAATTACATATGTACAGGTCGGATTACAACTGTTATACAGTTAAATAAAATACAAAATGATTCATTTTTATTTCATTTTTCGCATATCCCTTTGCGATATTTTTATTTGGATGATCAGCTTTTTTTTAGGGTTTTGTATATGTTTTTCTCTTGATTGGTTTTTATCATGAGTATATTTTTTTTTGTGTTTTTGTTGTTTTTTTCTTAAATTACCTATTTGTTTATACAATGTGAAATTACTAATATATTTTGCTGGGGCTTGAGTTTACCATTCATTAGATGTATGTATATATACAATTTTTAATTTTTTAGAATTTATGATGCGTTTATTTAAATTTAATTAAATTACATTTTGTGTTTTCCCTTTTTTTTAGTTTTAATTTTTTTTTTTTAAACATATAATAACATTTTTTTGCTGAACACATGTATTCCAAAATTTTTATTTCATGTTTACGCTTTATTGTTGTTCATCTATTTGCTTTAGCTAGTTTTGTTTTAATTGTAGTGGCTCTCCGTCCTCTGCTTATTTTTAAAATCAAAATTCTACTAATTTCGAAAATTATAATTTAATGGCTGATCTCTCTTAACGTGCTCTCTCTCTCTAACTCTTTATATATTTAGTATACCTAGGATTCGTGCTACCTCCTAAGTTTTCATATATATTCAAATTACCTATTTTAATACTAAAAAAAAAACAACCTTATTTTACAATTTTTTTTTTTCTAATACTAAAATCCTTCACGATAAATCATAAAACTTAAGTTTAAGTAAGCGAATTCTTTTCTTTATAAATAATAGCTTTTTTTTTTGGTTTTTGCTTGCTTTTGGGTTTTTTGTGTTAAAATGTCTGGAGTTTGTTTTTTGCTTTGTTGCTTTTTAGTTCTATTTTATAGATCAGGATGTTTTGGTATGACTAGATACAATATAATATATAATATGTAATATACATTTAATTTCTGTTATTTTTGATTTATTGTTTTAAATTTTTAGTTATCTTTTATTTTATGTTTCTTTGATGCGTACAAAAATCTGATGAACTATTTACCAAAATTGATATTTAAGAGGGTTGCACGTGTTTCTTTTAGTGTATTTACAGTAGAGTTCTAGACACGCTTCAGTGCAGCCAGTCCCAGTTGACATGGGGTTCTTAGTTATGGCGGCGCTTCAAATGCAGCACATCTTACATGATTTGCGTTCAAGGCTGACTAACTCTATCTGTAGCTGTTGCGTAAGGCGAGCAAGCACTGTAGCGTAGAATTCTTTTTATTTTTCTTTGCTTGCCGTTGCGAAAGCGCCATTGAAATGTTAGTCAGATATTGTATAGTGGGCAGCTGTGACTCTGTGAGAAGCGCAGAGAAGGATTCCTTAAGGCACTTGCACTTGCACCCCAGCCGCGGAATAAGCCAGTTTCTTTCCCTTTCTCATTTCTGCTTCTTTTCTCTTTTCTTTAAATTTCTTCTTTTTCTTTTTTTGCGCGCGCCTTGAAATGTTCTGAATTGTTGCAAAAACTTGACACGATGTGTGTGTTGGCAATGCTGTGCAGCCGAGCGTGTTGCGGGAGTGTATGTGTATCTGTTAGGGGGATGGGGTTGGGACTTTGACTGCTCATTTGCCTGAATTCTGTGATTCTCGGTACTCGTTTCACGTTGTGTCTGTTTGTGTGGACGGTTTGCAAAGCATTAATATTCATGCTTGAATGCTCCTTCATCTTACCCTTGTCGCTTCGTTTTACATATAATTATTTTCAATATTTTTATTATGCCCTTGCTGACAGTCCTGTTTCAGTTTGTAAACACATTTGTATAACATACTCAAGAGTTGAGGTCTTGTTCTGAAGATTTTTTTTGAAAACTTGGTACCCTTTTGCTTCTCAACTAGATGAATGTGGCTAATATAACAAGCAAATAGGAATTGATTACCATATAAACGAAACTTAGGAAGACAGCTGCTGTATTGGATCATATACATCGATTGAAATTGATTTCTTTGATAATCAATATTAATCGGATTTGAACCTTAAGTTTTGGTACAGTTATTTAAAAGTCAATGTTAGGTGACCGTAATAGGCAGGATTTTATAAACTTGTTAACAAGTCAACAAGGGCTTTCAATATGCGGCTTGCCGAATACATTTATTATATATTCTGTATAAATAATCTTTTATTTCATAATATATTTCCTTTTTACATATATAAATATGGCGCATTTATTTTTATAAATAATATTTGCCATATCGCTTGTATAAATATGTGCCGCTGCGTTATATACAGTTATATACATAAATATATTTATATATATATATATATATATACACATATATATATATATATATAAATTTAGGTATATATACTTATAATTTATAAGTAAATACAGTCCATGCAAATGGAAATTTGCACAGTTTCAGTCGACTTGTTTCTGTAGATTTAATATTTTTGGAATTTTCTTTGGTTTGGTAGACGGCATCCGAAATGTATTTGTGCTTCTGTGTGGGGGAAAAGTGGAGGTATGCTATTTAGGGGCGTGTCACAGTGTCAACACATACACACGCACAGAAGCGCGCACACAAATGAGAAAGAAAAAAGTGTATTAACCATTCAGAAACTTATTCCTTTCGGATTTTGCGGCAAGCAAATTTCCGTTTAGTATTGTTTTTGGAGATTGTGACTTATCGAGCTCACATTTGAAATTATCTGTCCATACAAAATGTATACATATGTTGATGTGTGTATGTCTGTGAGTATATGTTCGTGTTTCTCATAGTACACAATACATACATACATAATTATTATGCTTTATTTTAAAATCATAAGAGCGTTTGTCTTCTTCCTTATCTCCAGTTTCTAGTATTTTCATATTCTCCTCTCTTTATATATTTGTATTATTTCAGTGACTTTTTATATGTATAATATTAGTTTCATTAAATTGCAGTCGTTTTTTATATATTTATATATATATTTTTGTTTTTGTTGGTATTGATTTGATGTCTTTAGTTAATTTTGTGATAAACTGTTTGTGATAATGAATATTTGTACTTTTTATTTCGTTTTTATTCGGGGGGAGTTTTAAGCGGAATTTTTTTTGCAGGTTCGCTTTATACATTTATACATTCGTACATACATGTATTACATATATGTATGCAGTAAGTACTATGCTTGATTTTATTCCCATTGTGGGTGGGCGGGTTAGTTAAGCTTGGTTTGTTAGATAGTTGGGATAGTTAAGTACATGAATTTTTTTTTCAGATTTAATGTATTTAGTTAGAATTATTAGAGAAACTCCTGTCGTCGTCACAGACTACAAGTTGAGAACACTCATACAACTTAACCAGAGATCAAAGCTGACGTCGTTTCAGTTGAATATAGTCATTTATAAAACGCAAATTTTTGGTACAGTGGGGTACAGTCAATTCCTATACGAACATTTTTGTATGTGTATATGTGTATTTCAAGGTAACATCTTTTTGGTATTTAGGATATTTATTATGCTGTCACAGTTAAAAAGCATTTATTATCTGCTTATAACTATATAAAAATTGAAATTTTTGATTACATATAATATTACGGCAGTTTTCACAATGGATTGGTTGGTGAGTGTTGTGAAATGTTCAATACCAATAGAGCTTAGCCTCAAATAGCTGAAAACGGTACGAGGAGTCATTTTATAGTATCTTTTGCCCTAATAGTTTTTGTACGTTCAATAAGCAAGGAAATGGACATTAGGATTATCCATTATTCAAAAGTTTGCCTTTCACTATCAAATGAGTCGGTTGACATGTTCTATTGTGGGCTGAGCAGAGCTGGGATATTTCTGATACTATTGTAAGGCTCTATTGTTATTGTACGCATAAATAAATATTGAGTACGGCAATCACCAAGTGAATTGCTTGAACTTTTCTCATGTTGGACGTTGATTTACTAACGAACAGTAAATTCAAGTGGCCCAACGATACCAAGCACGGACTTGTTAGTATAATATGCGTTGACGAAGATCGCGAATTTCTTAAGCTTAGGGCTTAATTTCCTATGCGGCTTTAATGTGAGTATGTATGTCTGTGTGTGTGTGTGTGTAATGCCTAATTGTATGTACCCTTATTTGATTTTCTCCTTTGGCTTACAGTTCTGTCAATTTCATTTGTGTGATTAAATTAAATTTAATATGGATTAAATGTTTGTTTTAATTTATTTATATAGTTTGTTTTTTTTGGTTTTTCTATTCGATGTTTTTATGTGTTTTAAATTTATGTTATTGTTTACTTTACGCATTAAATTATTAATATTACATATATATATAAAATATATATATATATATATATATATATATATAGATAATATTAAATACATACATATTTATATTATTTTCTGTTTGTTTTTGTATCCTCTTTCTTGTAATTTTATGTTGTTAAATTTAAGATTTTAATTTAATTTAATTTAATTAAATTTAGCAATCGCCTTAATTTGTTTTTGTTATTTGTTCTACTTAAATTAAACTTAAACAGCATTTGTAGTCGTTTCTGGCATCAAACGTAACACTTCACAAGGCCAATCTTATACCACTTAACATCATTTTAACTAGCCCCATATTATTTATGATACATACAGATTCATGTTTTGCCAAGTGATCCATTAATATACCAAAGATACATAAGTAATATGCGTAGTATAAATTATAAAGATACATATTTATATTTTAATAATATATATATATATTTTAATATAGATTAAGAATGAGACATACAAATATACATATAGGGCATATCGCGTGGGATAGAGCAAGAGAGCGCGCGCACGTGGATAGAAAAAAAAAAGAGAAAATAGTTTAATGCTTATAAAAATGTCAGCTTCAATTATTTACGAATTAAAAGATTAGCATAACAATATTGAGTTTGATAATATAATCCACAGATCAGCTGATCCAGCTGAAAGTGCCATTTTAGCATTCTACGTAATTACAACAAAGAGAAGTGAATTTATAAATGCATGTCAGGTTTTCATTGACTTCAGCTTCACTTGTATATTACTGAATAGCTTTTCAAACGTATTGTTCGCGCTTTAATAAAATAAAATGTTTTATTAGCTTTCACTGTTACACAGCACCTACATATATTTGCTGAAGTCTACTAGTGTTGCAAAATGTCACTTCCAGCTGGTGTCATTGTTATATTATAAGAATAAGCTGTAGGTTTTTGGTGCTTGTGCAATAGATGGGAATCGAGTTTAGTGCTCAAGACAAAGAGAAAGACTGGGATGTATATATACATATATATACATATATATATATATATATATATATATATATAGAGAGAGAGAGAGAGAGAGAGAGTGGAAGAGACAGAGTAAATTAAAGAAGGGGAGAGAAGAAGATGAAGATAGATGGAGATAGAGCTTAGCTATCTGCCCAGTTTGAAAAGTTTGCGCTTTTAGTAAGCCTACGAAATGTTTGACGAATTTTGGTTTGGTTTTGGGGATTAAAGTGGGCTAGTGTGCGAATAAGACTGATGGAGAAGAAGGGGGTGTGGCTGTTAAGGAGAGGTGAAAGATAGCGAACACTTACCCAGTAGTCAAACGTCGGTCTCGATGCTAACAGCCAGCGCATTGTTGTGCCTCATTGTGAGGCTGCTGCCAGCGCTGCCAGTTGCCACATTGACGCTTATTGTTGACTGTAGCTGCTTGAAGCCATTCTGCTGATGCTGCTGCTGTTGTAACTGTAGCTGCTGTAACTGTAATTGCTGCTGCTGATGCGGTGACGTCGCTTGCAGCTGCATCGGCGTGGCTCCCAAAAATGGAGCAGCTGCTGCACTGCGTCCAGGATGTGTTTCAGTTAATCCCGGCGTCGATTCAACACCATCATCCAAATCCATCATATCCGATGAGGACTCAGACAACGATGATTTCTTCAAGTGTTGACCTACTTGTAGTTTTTTGCATTTGTTTAGTGTTGTTGTTCAACGTTGTTGATCGTTGTTGTGGTTGTTGTTGTCGCAGTGTTTTTAGTTGTTTTTTTTTTTTTGGTATTAAACAAAGTTGTTGTGTGTGTGTGTGTGTGTGTGTGTGTGTGTGTTTGTGTGTGTATGGTTCGATTGTTACAGTGATTGTTGACGGGTGTCGGGAAGGCGTGGAGGATAATTGGATTCATTGGATTGCGTTCGGTTACGTTGGGTTATACATTGAATTTAATTTTGGATATGGATTGGTTTCGGATTGTGGAAGATTTGATTACAAATAATTGTTTCAAGTTCAAGTTCGATAGCGATATTTATCGAATTTGCAATACGATTTGACGGAATAAAGAGAGAAACAAAAAGAAGAGAGAGAGAAGAGAGAAAGAGGAGATCACACATACAGTTGTAATGTATTTATTACAAAATTGCTTTTTGTTGTAGTTCTTGTTACACACAAAACACACAGTACGTGTAAAGTATACGTTTTTGTAGGTCCATGTAGTACACACAGTGTTGCCACATGCGCGAGGCAGCAACATTCACACACACACACACACACACATCTGGCAACACGGTGTGCGCTGAGGCGTACATATTGCTGTACGGCTTGATACGGCAACGTCGCCGCATCAAGCTTTCATAATGCCTACGATTCGTTTCTTTCTTCGTAAATGTTTCTATTTTTATTCAACATGGATTATATTTGCACTAGATATGTAGGCGACTGTATGTGTGCGTAATGTACGAGTATTTTAAGTATTGAGAGGTAAATTGTTTATGTGTATGTGTGTGTCTCTCTCTGTGTGTTGTGTCTGTGTGTGTGTGTGTGTGTGTGTGTGTGTGTGTGTGTGTGTGTGCGTGTGTGTGTGTTAATGTGTGAGTGGGCTTGTGGTTTTACTTTGAGACCGTCCAGTCGAATGTGATTATGATACGAGTAGAGTGGAAGATATCGAGGCACAGTGCACATTAAAACTTACCTAATGTACCTGGCAAATATGGACAACTAGTAACATGATTAAAGTTTTGGCTCTGCATCTCCTCCTGATCCGTTTCGCGGTGATAGAAGTAATTGAAATTACTGACGATAACCGGTACTGGCAGTGCGATTGTCAGCACACCAGCAATAGCACACAATGATCCCACAATTTTGCCCCAAACGCCGACGGGTCTGTTTGTTGTATTTGTTTAATCGTTTATCGATATCAATTTATTAATTTCAGTTTCAATTCGTTTCATTTATTAATTTGTTGCATATCGTGTGTCAAACGAATTTCAATGCAGTACATTTTCCAATTTGTGTTTTTCATTTCCATGTTTTTTTTCCGTATATGTTTTGTTGGCGTTTTCCGATATTCATAGTTATTGGGTATTGAATTTTTTGTTATGGATTTTTGATGCGATTGTTTTTTTTTTTAACAGTTGTTTGTTTTTTTACGATTGATTTTTTTTTTTGATTTGTTGTTGTGATTAAATTGATTTGAGGTATAGATATATATATATATATATTTATATATATTTATATATAGATTTTATATATTGGATTTTTGTTTGTTTGTTTTGGATGAAGCGAGCGATGTTAACGAACGAACGATAAATAAAATGAAAATACAAATATATAAGAAATGTAAAGTAAAACTCTCGTTTTGATTTCAATTTTAGTTTTTAGGTTACATTTTTTTTTTGTATATCAGTGATTGGCATTATAGATAATGTACGTATACAAGTACGAGTATATTTGATTATAGGCAATAGCAGTAGAAACAGTAAAACGAAATAATAGTTTAGCAAAGAGTAGTCGAAATTAGGCACAACACTTAGAACAAGTAGCGTTAGGAGTGGTTTCTTTTTCTTTTGTTTTTTTTTTTCTTTTTTGCTTTGGCTTTGGGTAAAGGTTCTCTCTTTTATTATTTTATAAGTATGTAAGTATGTGTATATATAAATATTTTTTGCTTAGATGGCATAGTTGTGTGTGTGAGCGTGTGTATATATACATATGCATTGCATTTTGTGCGCAAGAAAGTAACACAGGTGTACAGCAAGTTGAAGCGAGTGCGGGTGAGACAGCAAGAAAAGTTGTGTGTATGCGTGTGTGTGTGTGTGTAGGTTTATGTGTGTGTGTAAGGGAACTTTTTGTGACAGAACTACTCAAAGTTAGCCGCGACTCTGGGCAGGGCAAGGCAGAGGTGGCAAAGGTTGGATTCGGGGCGGAAGCAATAAGCGGGCTGCGGGTGATGTAGTGGTATAGAAGCTGCTGCTTCTTATTGGATGCGATGGCTGAGGAAGCGCTTTTGGACTTGATTGGTTGGATATTATTTAGGTACGGTCACGGCTAAATAACTTTGCATGTGTGTGTGTGTGTGTGTGAGTGTGTCAACTGCTCTGTTTGGCTGGATAAGTGGTGTATTTGTTTATGTTAGGGCATGCAGCATGCGTTCAAGATAAGAGCAGAGTTAAGAAAATTGCGCAAAATGTGGTATCGGTATCGGTATCGGTATCGGTATCGCTATCGATGTTAGCTAAGGCTACTAGCCCAAGCTGCATATGTTACAAGGATCGTGGCATACTGCACTAAATATACGCTAATACGTTTAGATGGTATTAGATCTTCTAATTTCAGTGTTTCGCGTTTGTGTTCGTGTGTAGTGTGAGAGTGTTAATTTGATGAAGATGTCGATGAGCGAACACTGTACACAGGTATACAGTGCCAATTAGATGAGAGTTGTGTTTCTAAAGTTCTGTATGTATTGGGTTTTTTTTTTTTTTTTTTTTTGTATCTTTGTTGGTTTTTTGAACTAAACAACGACACAACTTTACATAGATAATGATAGAAAAACTTGTTCATTTTATAGAGTTTTTCCAAACATTTTGTTCAATTGCGTTTTCAGTTAAAGCAAAGGCAATTTGCGTAACCAAAAGTCGGGCAACTGCAAATGTTGCTTTTGCTTAAGGTTATCGGGTTATATAACCAGAACAGAACGGTACGCAACGCAGCGCAGCGCAACGCAATGGAACGGTACGGTACGGAACGGAACGGTAACAGAACACAGTGGCAACACAAGATATATGTAAGTAGACGGTTAGGTAGATAGGCAGGTAATTAAGTGTGTGTTAAGTAGATCTCACAAAATAGCTATAGAACTTAATGAAAATATAGTAATCTCTTTAGTTTGTAGCCAAAATGAGGAGCGAAACAAAATCAAATTGAAATGAACTAAGACGAAACAAAATGAAACGAAAGGAAAAGCGCAGCGATTCAAACTTCGTGATAAATGAAAAGTCAAAATCTATACGCATTAGGCAAACAAACAAATGTTGTAAATATTTTTCTCTTTTCAGTTTTCTGGGTGAGTATTACGAACTTGGGTTAGTAATTAATAAGACAGAACTGAAAAACGCTTGGCGAAATACTGTACAAATAATGGACAACACTTGAGCGCAACTAGCACGCACAATAAATGTATAAACAAGAAAATAAAACTCAGAATCGATAACATAATCATAAACAGGAACATAAACAGAATTATAATCAGAAAAGTTAGAATTGTAATTGTATAGATTTGCATACGTCATGTCACCATATCCAACGGTGGTCATGGTAACGACCGCCCACCAAAATGCATCGGGTATGGACTTGAAGAAGGAATTTTCGCTTCCAGCTTCCGCAAAATAAACAGCCGATGAGAAGAGTACGACGCCTAAAAAAATTGATGGGAGAAATTGCTTTGCATTGGTTCCGACTCGATAATATATCATAAACATAAGTGTTTTTTTTTTTTTTTTTTTTTTTTTTTATTAAATATATATTGTTTTTTTTTATGTTTAAAGTTTTTTAAATAAAAAATAATTTGAAATGAAAACAGTATTGTATTCTGCTTTGGTTGCCGATTTGGCTGGGCGTCCGGCAAGTCCTTGTCTGTGGGATAGTCTCGGGCTGGATACGTGTGAACGGTCCGGCAGGTAATACTCTCTATGTGTGTATGTGTGTGTGTGTGTGGCAGTGTATTCTGTAGAACGTGCTATACAATGTGTGAGCTGATTTTCTTATGAGCCGGGACATTGCGGACAAAACGGAACATAGTGTGCAACTTAATTCGGAACCGGATACTTATTGTAGAGATTTCATTTTAAGCGAGTTGTACAAACCCGCCCACTTTCCTGCACAGCATTGTGTAGCACGCTTTTCAGATTGGCTGAGCCTATTTAAAAAAAAAAAACAGAACGCTGTTTAGGGGGAAGATATGAGTTTTGGGTTCTATTCAAAATGACGTGACAATGAGAAACTGAGCCGCGGCATTCCCAAGCAGAAAAACGAGTTGGCTGGCCTATCCAATAGTGGGCGTGGCAATTGGTTGAATCGGTTTCTGGTGCGCTTAGCTCTGTCCAAAAAATATGGTGATATCTCATTGATCAACGACGACGACGACAGCGAAGAAAACGACGACGGCGACAATGGACAAATGTATCAAAATAAATTAATGATATATAATTTTCTATTAATTATTTTGTTATGTTGCTTGTGCATGATATTCGACTAGTGGGATGGTTTATTATTCTGCTTGGGGTACTGGCAACTCAAGAACAGAACTAGACAGACCGAAATGAGTAACGTGAGAACCGAAATGCAGGACATGCTAAACACAAGATCAAAACAACAATAAAAAAAAATATTAAATAAAAAATAAATAAAATCATGGCCCAATAAATTAAAAAGTGTTCTTGACTTTGGCATTAAATGAAAATCGAACAAAAGTTATTGTAACAAAAAATAGAGTTAAAATGAAAATGAGAATCGCGCATTTTGTTAAATGGTTAATGAAATCGTTAGGTATAGCAGGTGAGCGACAAACAGAGCGTTAAAGAGAGAGAGAGAGAGAGAGAGAGAGAGGGAGAGTGAGAGAGAGAGGTAGAAAGAGAGAAAGAAAGACGCAGAAAGAGGGCGAGAGAGTGTAACTGGGAAGGGTTACATCGGGCGATTACGATCACAACAATGAACGACGACAAAGGACGACGATGCAAAGACAACGATGATCTGGATGTCACATGAAATTGGGCTCTATACAAGGCACAGATAGTACGACTAGATACAGATATAGACACACAGAATATAGTTACAGATATATAGAGATAGAATTAGCTTAGCCGGTTTGCTTAAAAATATATATATATATTTTGTAGTAGTAGTAGTAGTAATAGTAGGTATTCAAAACACATAAAATTGGTATTTATATACATATTTTGACATAACTGTACATAAGAGAATTACGGGAAATACGCTTAAGTTTTCCAAAATTTTAAAATTGAATATTTCAGTTATAACTGACAAGTTTGCTCGAGGAATACAAAGAGAAAGTTCTGGAATAGGGTTTGAAATACAACTATGGCATTGCAATAAAGTTGCAAGAGAGTCGTTGTGTACTTAAGGAATTCATTTATGCAACGATTTACTAGATAAAATACAAACTAAATATGAACGGAGAAAGAGAGTGTGGATGTATGTGTATGTGAGAGAGAGAGAGAGAGAGAGAGAGAGAGAGCAATATTTCATTTTAGGAAAACTGTTAGTTGCTCTCTTTGATATGCTGGAGAGAGAACCTAACATACACAATTAAGATAAAGTAAACACTATTAGAGTGGGACACTGAACAAAAGCACTCGTAAATAAAAAGATAGTAAGTGAAAGACAGAGACAGAGAGAGAGAGAGAGAAAGAGATATAGAATAATTTTTAGCGCTATGTTACAAGGAGCAGTTAATAACTCAGTTAGTTGGGTAGACACACAAATTGAGCAGCGCAGTTGCAGTTAATTTGTTAAATTTTTTTTTTTTGGTATTTTCTTTGTAATGGTTTTTTTTTTTTTTTGTTATCATTGGATTGATGCAGATGTAATGTAAGTTGTACCTCATATCACCATATCCCACCGTAGTCATGGTCACCACAGCCCACCAGAATCCGTCGGGTATGGACTTGAAAAACGAACTCTCGCTGCCAGCTTCCGCAAAATAAACCGCCGATGAGAATAGTACAACGCCTGGGCGCAATTTTAAACAGAGATCAGCGATAGATTAGTTTCAGTTTAAGTTTCACTTATGATTATGTATACATATATTTATTTATTGGATGATTTGAACAGATATAGAGAAAGAGAGAGGGAGTATTTCAATTAGTTGTTTTCTGCTTGGGTCTGAGCGCTGATCATCGTACGTTTCATCTGCATTGGAACCATTCAAAAACCTTAAACATTAATTGCAATGTGTGAATATGAAAGGAACCCCAAATGTTGTTCGGTGTAGTGTATAGTATTAAAAATCTCATTATCCGGTGCTCTTTAGTCGAGTCGACTATCGATAAATGATCGATTTTTTAGTTTAGTTATGGTTCTTAAAAAAAAACTACAGGATATACATATTTGCATATGAAAGAGTTCGTTTACTTTCATTTTATACGTTATATAAGATTATCAAAAACATCGGATTATTCATAATTTTTTGCATAATTTATTTAGTATTTTGTGATATTTTTATTCTATTCTGTGCAAAAACTATAGAGAAATGTGTTACAAAACGATATTTCAAGTGAGAAAACGGTTCAAAACTGTGTGTAAATCACATTATAGAGCAAGTATGTTTGTCTGTGTGAGTGTCAGTTGTACCTTGTTATATATATATATATAGTATATATATTTATGTATGTCTAATAGGTTAAGTGTCGATGTTTGTTTTGTGTGTGTGTATCACATAAATATATCGCAAAATATTACAAATCGAAATAAAGGGAAATGCTCACAACGAAAATCGTCGGTTAAAACCGAAGTTCTAGTGCACAAATGTCAATCCTTCTTTTCGGGTCTCTATTAAAGAGCTCTAGAGCATCTAGCTCAACATTTGTGCAGTACTACTAATTAGCGCAATTAATATACGACATCTTATTGATGTATGGAATAATGAACTAAAAGTAACCTTTTCAGGTTATCTTAGTAATACTTCTAGATTGCAACTAACTATATAGATTATCACATTATATAGTTTGGTAGTACAAGTTGTTCACAGATTTTGTAATTTTTATCTTTTGTTTTTTGTAATTGTTTTTAGAGATAAACAGAAACTAGCTAATTAAGTACTTTGTACAATACGATATACATACATTATTTGTAAATTTTATTTAATATGATATTTGTGTATATATACGACTACGGCAAGGCAAATAATATAAGAAATGTAAATGAAAAGAGAGACAAAAATATGAAGACACCTAGTTCCTGTTGAAATCGGCCGCATCGATGCTGATGCACATACATACATGGTTGCCCCATTAGTGATTTTATAGCGTTCACTCATCTATATAGTACATAAAAAACAAGCACCTTGTGAGTTTTGTAAAGTTATGATAAACTAATTTGGTGTGTGGTCTTTTTTAGATATATATATAGATGCATTTATACATATGGTAAGTACATAAAGATCGCTCTATATAGCAGGCGCTAGTATTTTGGCTAAGTATCCTGCACTTTTTGTAAGCTTTAAATCATAATACGACAATTTAAAATAACAAAAACACAAACAAACTTAATTCAACGCAATGCAAAGGAACTGAACAGCCTCATATACATTTAATTTATTTATATATATACTTGTTTTTTTTAAATATACATTGTATGTAGGATATATAAAGAAGTTTACTATATATATCATATACACATATATAATGGTTAGAGTTAATAATTCAACGGATACAACAAACAAACTAAAAGCCAAAGAAACGACATCAATAACAGCGTAGATGAAGTTACGTTTACAAATACGATTACGATAACAGTTACGATTACGATTACGATTACGATTACGGTTACGTTTACGTAATGCGAAAAAACTTGATTATGTTAAGACGTGAATAACAATTTAAAATATGTATGGATAAGTATATATTAAAAATATGTTTTTGTAGTTACTTCTCATTTTCCAAAAAATTCGCAATTTAAATATTTCGGTAATGTTTCTAGTAATTTTTTAGTATTTTCTAGATTGTTTTTTCTTCTTCTTGGACAATTCAACGCTAAGAAGTATGCCAATTTTAAGGCATTTTGTGCGCAGTTTGTGCAGAAAACATAGTTATAGAACAGAATAGGTAAAATCCATAGAAATAAGCATTAATTGATAGATTTTGAGAAAATAAAAATGATTAAAAATAGGATAGATGGATAATGAGCTGCAACAAAATACGTTTGGGCCTTAAAATTGCCAACGACTATAGCGGGGGGCGTTTATAAAAACCATGAAAATTGTGTTTTTACTTTGTCAAAGTATATCAGGAGTAATAGACTAAAATTCGAGTACGTTGACATTGATTGTTCGTTTTCTAGCCAAAACACGATCAAAAAGATATAGTCATACATATATCTAATGCATATATATATTAATTTTACTGTTACGGTTACTGTTACATATACTGGTACCGAATAGCTATGTAAATCTGTTCCGGGCCTATTTAAAAAAATATGAACTGTGGCAGGTACATATTTAATTATTACTTAAGCTAATTAGTAGACGAAAATATTTTATGGTATATACGTAGTGGACAAACACACGTATACGTACACAAATACATGTGCATAAGTATACGCATCGATATTAAGCTCTAGAGGCACCTAGGTGTATGCTGCGTCGGGTTTTTAGCTAGATAAGCTACTCGTATTAAGTAACTAAGTATTAGGTTTTAGTTTAGTTTAGTTTAGATTGGTTTAGTTATGTATATATATATATATATAAAGTATAGATAGAGTAGTAAATTGTATAGACATGTTTAATTCTTGAGTTGGTATTTTCATGTATACGTAATGAATACTGTTATTGCTAGGTAGTAATTAGCATTAACTATATTGAATAGTATATTACTTTAATGTAAGGTTTACTTTAGTTTAGCTTGTACTTGTACTTTGATCATAGTGCATAATAGTATCCATAGAGCACAGATTCCCAAATAATGTTGAGCATATGCTGAATTTACTGTAACTATGCTTGGCTATTGTCCGATATCAACTCACAAACTGACTGACAGAAAAGATCATTCGATCGAAAGATGATCTTTATAATTGGTCGGGTTTTGGGCTTGAGTAATTGAAATGACAAATCAAAATTGTTAAAAAGCAAATAAATTTACTTAGTTCTAATTCGCTCGATATCGACATAGAGTAAGTTGCTTTTTGGCGATTGTTTTTGTTTTTGTTTTTTTTTTTTTTTTGTGTACGAGGATTTTTGTAAACAAATGGTGAGTATTTTAAAATGTGCTGGCTGTTATGTACTTCATTTATATATTCATTTATATGTATATCTAAAGTTTGCTGTTGTTTTTTTTTTTTTTTTGTATTATATAGGAAGAGGAGGTTTTGCTAACGTTGTGATATTCCGAAACAGTAAATATGTTGTTAATTGGTCTGTCTGAGTTGTGTGTGATTTGTTTAGTAATAGTTTTGTTAGGGCAACAAGTTATGTTATAAGGTCGCTGGTCGTAAAGGTCATTGTTAATATCATAATAGATTGGTATATTGGTTGGTACATAAGTAAGCAGTTTTGTAGGTAGGTGTAAAATATAATATAGTGTGTATGTGTGCTTTGTTTTTGTTGTTTGCTTGTTTACTGTTGTTGGTTTGTTGACTGTTTTGTTGTTAACTTACCTATAAATAAGAAAAATATAAGTAAACCTAATTCCCGCATTGAGGCTTTCAGAGTTCGTCCTAATATTTGTAAACCCTTCGAATGCCTAGATAACTTAAATATTCGAAATACTCGAACTAATCGTATCACTCGTAATATTGCCAAGGACATAGCCTGATTCGATGACTTGTCCTAAAAATTTATAATTATTTATAGATTTGTATATTGATTTGTATGCAACAGATGTAAGTAAGTAGTATTTCATATATGTAAGTATGTATATATAGAGTTTATGTATGAGGTGGGTATCTGTATATATTTATATAATAGTATTGTATGTATGCATGTGTGAGAGTGTGTGCGACTTGGTTTCTTTTAATTCGTGTTATGTAGTTTAGTTTAGTTTAGTTTAGTAAGTTAGTAATATACAACAATTATTCGTACTGTTACGATTGTACAAGAGCACTAGGATAGGCATTTAAATGTACATTAATATCAAGTATTTTACGTAGGCAAAAGCATTTCTATCAAATCATAAGCTGGTTATATAATATGTACGTATTTATTTATATGTTCAATGTCTGTCTCATTTGAGTTAACACATCCATATTTTTATGTAAGTTGAATGGAAAATAAAAATCATAAAATTCAATACAGGCAGTTTTATCATAAATTTATTGTTACATATGAACAAAATCAAACAACGCCACAATTGGCTTCTTGCTTTTTTGTGTATTATTTCGTTTTTGTTCAATAATTTGTAGGCAAAGAAAAACAATAATAATACAATTATTTTGTTAATATACAATGTACATGTCTCTTGTTTTTGTAACAGTGTATGTATGTGTAATTATGCGTATGTGTGTGTGTGTGTGTGTGTGTGTGTGTGTGTGTGTGTATGTGTGTGTGTGATTTAGCATTGCAGTTTTGGCCAAACAAAATCTCATACCTGTGGACTGACTGGCGCTTTTGGAAGATTTAACGTATCCTCCTCTTCGGCAACGACAGTCGCTAGTGTTATAAAGTACGGAATGATGGCGATTATGTCGATAACATTCATGACATCCCTGCAGAAATTTAATTTGTTCGGACATGCGAGGAACCTGCGCGGGCGCGACAAAATATAAAACAATGCGATGTCACAGAGAGAGAGATAGAGAGAAAGAAATATATATATATATATAGAGAGAGAGAGAGAGGGAGAAAGAGAGAGAGAGAGAGAGAGAGAGAGAGAGAAAAAGAGAGCAAGAGATAGAAAGAGAGAGAGAAAAGTTTAGAGACAGACATGAGACAAGTAAAAGAAACAGAATGATAGTGAGAGAGAGAGAGAGAGAAAGAGATATTGGTTGAGACACAGAAAGTAATACAGCGAAAAGGAGCAAAAAGAGCAAAAAAGAAAAACGTACAAATATTGCAAATATATGTATATCAACATGTTCTATCAATCATAAGATCATTATAAACTAAGCGATAACAAGTAATATAAATAATATAGAGAATCTACTCAACTAATATAGATACCCTATACAGAGTAACTGCCACCTAATTTATTCTTATGCACTCTTTTATTGCAAGTACAATTAAGGCCTGACTGAACATAATTGCAAGCGCTACATGGAACAAATAGATGGTGACATATCTAAAAATTGTAATTCTAATTTTGGGAAAATTTTCATTTATTTTCTACTCTTTGCATAAAACAATGAAGGTAACCGTAATTTAAGAAGCAATTAATTTTTAGAATATATTTTATAAGAATAAAGTTAGTGTAAGAAAATTATATATATATAAATATATATGGTAAAATATATATTCATATAACTGCAAAAAAAATAATTTGCTTAGCCCTAAATTTTTCACAAAACTGCATTATCCTTGTATTTCATTGGAAATCTGTTAAAAATCTAAAACTATGCATGCACGAATCTCAACTTACTTTATACCCTATTTTATTATTAAAAGCAATGTTATATATGTAAATGATGTACAGATTGTGATAGGATTCATACCTGACAGTTAGTTCAAATGTAAACCAAATAATACATAACGTTTCTATAAGGAAGAAAGGATCTGTGATGTCAGGCACCTCGTCTTCCTCGATTTTTGTGCCATTTGTTGTTGTATTGAACACCTGCAAATAATTATGCAAAATTGTACGAATATATGTCAATGATTTATTAATCGTGAGTATTGGCAAAGGATAAAAGCATTTTTTTTTTTAAGAGTAGTACGCACCTTGTAATGCTTAAATTCGGGTAATGTTTCTAGACAAAATATAACAATTGATAGCAATATAACAAATACACTTATTATGGCTACAACTCTGGCGGCTTGCGAGCTCTCTGGGTACTCAAAGAGAAGCCAGACTTTTCTTTGTTTCTCATTATCCGGTAATGGTCTTTCTTCCTCTTTAATAAAGCCTTCATCCTCTCTGCGCATAAATAAAATAGAAAATCAAGTATTTTTTCAGGTTATGTAAGCACCTCAATATTATGTGTATGTGATTGTGTAGACGTGTGTGTGGGTGTGTATTGAAGCTTAAAGTTGCTTAAAAAAGTGGGTTTATTAATTTAATTTTTTGTATTTTTTTTTTTGTAGCCCTAAGCAGCGATTTGGTTTGGCAGCCAATTGCAGAGCTTGACAATCACTAATCGCTAATCATAACATACTTTTGGCAATCGCTTATTGAAATCGATGTTCTGCAACTAAAAACGATGACATAAGGATATTAAATACAGTTGTGTTGAAGTGTAAACAAGAGTTGTAAGAAGTGTTTTTGGCTGCGAATTAATCATTTTCTTCTGGCCTTTTCTTCATTGATTTAGCTTCGGCTTCTTTGGATCACTCTCGTTCTTTTTGGGCTTTCACGGTTCCGGCCACCCTTTGTACCGTATGAACAAAATTTTAGGCTGGTGGTCAAGTGATTAACAAGTGAAATCGATAACATCTTCCAGTTTGCTATTCGCCATTCTTCTCGTTCGTTCCGTTATTGTTTTTGTCTGATATCTGTCTGTGCGTGAGTGCGTGTGTGTGTGTGTATGTGTGTGCGTGTGTGCGTGTGAATGTGTGTCTTTTGTGTGATATTTCCATTTTGGTTATACGTTAAATGCAATTCCCATGAAAACCACAAAACATACCGAACGCTCAATAAACTCCAACAGTCGTCAATTGACTGAATAACCACAAAGTCAATAAAAACATATGCAAATACTAAACAGTAATACGAGCATGTGTGTGTGCGTGTGTGTGTGTGTGTGTGTGTTCATTGTTTATAGTTTCATGGAACACTTCAAGAATTATCACATTTTGTGGCTTTTATTTGTGTTAAGACATAAGATTAGAATACTCGGAGCTCAGACAGTTCAAACACTGCTATCGAATGAATAATATGTTCTCAGCATTTAGGGAAGAGAAAAACCTCTTTAAAAACAATGCTTTTTTGGATTGAAGTTCATGTATTTTAAATTCAAAAGTTTTATACGCCTCTAAGGTGACAAATTTAGCTTTGTCCTTTGAGTAATTTTTAATTACGGATTGCATATGTATATCGAAATCTTTCTTAAGATGTGCAACATATTTGTATATTGGATTAGTGTAGCAGATATATAAGATGATTTACTTTGCTTACTTGAACACAGCTGCATACTAATTACATTTACTGAATAGGTAAGCAAAGCTGCGAATTACAATTTATAGCTTTGATTTTCTCTATGCGTCTATACGTGTGTCTGTGTGTGTGTGTGTGTGTGTGCTTATGTGTGTTTGTGGGTATGTGTGTCTTGGTCAGGTTTCTAGCTGCCGTGTTGCATGCCTTGTGAGTGGGGGGGTTTTGGGAACTTAGTTCAACAATTTGCTGCCGCCAATAAGCAAAACCAATTCGCTCTTTGCTGCACTCAAATATTAATTTGTATATTTGTAGTTTTTGTAAGTTTTTTTTTTTTTTTTGTGAATTTTAAATATATTTTTTGGTGTTTGATTTGTTTTTGAATTTTTGTTAATTGGGTCTTTTTCTTTTTTTTGTTTTTTTTTTTGGGAGAGGGGCAACCGGCTTACCTGAATTTATTAATTGCTTGATCACCTAATTCATAAAATTTTATTTCTTCACTAAATACGTCTAAAGGGACATTGACCGGTCTCCGTAGTCGGCCACCTGTGAAGAAAAACGTGAGCGGATTGTTGTCGATTTTGCATGTGTAATGTGTGTGTAAGTGAGTGTATGTGCGTGTGTGTTTTATATACAGAGTTATGTGATTTGAGTTGATGTTGGTTTGGACGGCGGTAGAGAAGAGAAGTGGGAAAGTTGAAAATATTAGCAAATAATTCGTTTCATTGATTTGATAAATTTGAAAATTGAAATGTACGTAAATGACACTTAATTTGTACCCAATGGGAGTATTATTTTTATTTTTGTTGTATTTTTGTTTACTTACCACTCTGATAATAGTATAAAATCGCATCGAAGCTCGGACGACTACGGTCAAAAAAATATTCATTTCTAAGCGGGTCAAAGTACCGTAATCTCCGAGCTGGATCCCCAAGCAGTGTGTCCGGGAATTGATTTAGCGTACGTAGTTGTGTTTCAAACCTTAACCCGCTTACCTATTGAATATATGATATATATTTGTATATGTAAATGAGTGTGTGTGTGTGTGTGTGTGGGTGTGCGTGTGTATGTATGTAGGCTTATACTGATACTCACATTTATAACGACTCTCTCGCAGAAATCATGATCGTGAGGAATGGGTTCAAAGTGTTGTGGTCCGCCACCAAAGCCATGACCAGCCCCCCCTTCTTCGTCTTGACTGCTCAATTTGGGCAAAGACCTGAAAATGATTGAATTGAAATGGTTCCACGTTTAGATATATGAGGTATACAATTATGTACAAAAACAAGAAGAAAAAAATCTGTATTGGTCGGTAGAAAGTTTCTAAAAACGCTTCAGTATTTCAAGCATTACGCAAACAGATTAAAACTCATTCAAGCTATATTATAAATATTTTATAGATCAGAGTTCTTGCAAAATCTGAAAATTAATTAATTTAGTATGAATAAGAATTATACGCCTCTAAAACAATTGAATATCATTGCGTCCAAAGCACAAAGCTAATGGAAGCGATAGTCAATAGGATAAATGGGATGTACGTAGGAAGTCTCCGTATTCATATACTCTGTTTCGGTATTGATTTGCCTATTTGTATTCACAGCACTATAACAAGTAACTAAACCAAATTTGAATCAACGAATGGCTTTTGCTGCATCGAACTCATCCCCGCTAATCGGAAAACAAATACGTTTTGCCAACTAGAGGGGGATAGATTATCTTTAAACAAGCTGCCATAAATTCGAATTTGTTTGATATCAATTATATATGCAATGCAATATGCACGAGATGCATAATGCAGCAATCAAATCAAATGTTGAGCTGTAATTGATATTTGATATTTTGTGTTAGTGCTTAGTATTTTGCCTCAGGTATTTTCCACATTGCTGCTTGTGCCCATTCAAAGCCATTAAGTGCGCATTCAATTCAACGAGCGGTAAATCGCCGTACCTTTTTTCCCCAAAATCCCGAAACCCTGCCACATAGCACAGGCAGGCAATAAATGTTTACACTTGTAATTGAAATTGTATTACAATCACACACATAAGCACATATCTTTGTATATATGTACATACATATATATCTGTATGTGTAAATATAAAGGCATTGCATATGAAGAGGCGCCACCGCTGGCAATGTGCCTAAAAGCGTATCGCTGATGTTGCCAACAGTATGCAACTGCTTTTTTTTTTTGTCTTTTCTTGATGTTGTTGCACATATATTTTTGTATACCCTGCGCACATGAATGGAGGAGATCTGATAGCCAGATAGTTGAGCGAATGTATGCAACAGGTGGAGACAAAACATCAGCGACTGTCATCCAGTGTGTCCATAATGCAGACACATTTGAACTCAGTGATAACCAAAGACTAAGACTAAGTGCATTTTATTTATATTTATATTTTTATATTCAGATATTACCTGTAATTTGACATACGCGTATATTTATGCGTATTACATTATTACAAGGGCTTCCCCTTTTTCGACAATTTCCATTAATGAGTTCGATTTGTTTCTTATTGCACTTTAATTTTTTGTATATATTATGTAGAAATAAAATATAGGATATCAAATCGTTGTTATCTATTGGTTTTTAATTTTTTTTTTTTGGCAATCGAGTTGCACTGTTGCTGCACTGGCAGTTTGCCTATTTTTTGGCGCCCTGGCATTTAATTAAGCGTGTAAGTGCACCGCAGGCGGTCTGAGAAAGCTCGAATAAACCAGCAATTGCAGCAATCTGGCAAAGCGGCACTCCATCTCTAACCCTTAATATTTTTGCCATATAATTGCATATTTGATGAATCGCACAAATACAGTAACGGCACATATGAAGTGCACTTGCAACACGAATGTGGCATGGAAGAAGTGGGTTAGGTGTGAGGCAACGAAATGCATTTGTGCATAATTGAAATGCCAAGTGAGACAAATTGTTTAGTCAAAAGCAAAGACTGTGCCTTTAGTCTATCGACTATCTAACTGACTAACTGACTAACTGACTGATTGACTCACTAACTGACTGACCGATTCTTCAGGTAAATACATACATATGTCGCATGTTTCATTTTACGGTGCGCATGACGTCAGCCTGTGTATGACATGCATGCATGCATACATGTATGTTGTACTTATGCTTTGTTTCGAGCTGTTAGCAGCATCTTTGTATATATGGATAGTTATCCATATCCAGCTGCGGACCAGTTTTGCATTAGCATCGAAATGTCAACAAACAATTGAAATTTTATGCAAAATGTGCTTGTGTGCTTGTGTGTGTGTGTGTGTGTGTGTGTGTGTATATATAGTTTTTTATTGACACACACAAAGATACGCACACACACACAGTTATTTGTTAGGCGGCCTGCTTTTGTCTGTTTGTCCTTGTGTATATATGTATATGTATGTGCCTAAATGCCGCATATTCAAGCAATCGTTGAATGCAGCTGCAGCTGTTGCACTCTCGCTCGCACTTCCACTCTCTCTCTCTCTCTCTCTCTCTGTCTGTCTATGTGTGTGTCTGTTTTTGTGCATGTATATAGGTCAGCGGCACGACTGTGACGTCATTGCAAACATAGTACGTCGCCGTTTTCGACCTATTTACAAGCCGGGCGAAGACCAGCAAACGCAAACACTATTCGCACTTACTTTATACACTCATCTTCGTATTTGCATTCGCTTTACTATTCGTATTCGTATTCGTATTCGTATTCGCATTCGCATTGTTGTTGTAATTCCGGTTGTGGCAGGTATTGCATAAGCTGATTGTGCTGCTTCTGCTGCTGAAGTTCAATGCGATGTTTCTGCCCAAATCAAAGCAGGTCGTCCGCTAAGCAAAATCACAGCTCATACATCTTATGGCAAACATCTTGGTAATACCGTCTTCGTCTCTTTATACCGCCATATACCCATCACTCTCACTCTGTGTGTGTGTGTGTGTGTGTGTCTGTGTGTGTGCTCTTGTGTCTGAATGTAGGCCGGTCAAGGCAACGCTAGAGATCTGCTCTCTCACTCGTCTGCCCCTTCTGCTTGTTCGACACGTTCATATTGCAGTGGAGTCTATTTATAGCGCACATCTTTTAAAAAGGGTATGCAGGGTATGCAGGGTATATGCATGATGATGCATATTTCTCATGCTGCAGCACGTTCTGTTTCCTTTTCTGCTGCTGCTGCTGCTGCTGCTGCTGTGGGGCCAATTAATGGCGAAAAATTAAATGCAAATGCAGCAGCAGAGAGTCGCGAGCTAAATAAGTACGTGACATCAATTTGGCCATCTTGGCCCCAAGAGCCTTGAACTGGCGCAGCTACTTAATCAAGAGAGCGTGTGTGAGAGTGTGTGTGCGAGTGTGTGTGGCAGTGCTTGCGAGTATGTGTACTATTGCCGTTAATCAAAAGTGCTGACAATAAAAACAGCATTGAATGGCAATGAAGTAGAAGAAGAAGACCACTTTATAATTTATGATAATCCAGACACAACTGCAAAATGTATGTTTATGAATGAATCTGCATGAAGAGAATATTTCTAACTGATATCGATTAAAAATACAGTATTCAAATGAATTTAAATAAAGAAATCTTACCACTTAAGCAATAAGGTTCATTTTTCCATTCATTTTCGATTTAATTTTAATTTAAACTAAGTTAAAAGTCCTTACAGAGATTTACTTCGACCTTTGGCAATATTTAGCAGTCAATATTTCGTTTTATTAAGAGTGGTTTTATTTTATCGTCTCATTGCCTACAAATTTTCTAAATAAATCTTTTCATACGTATATCAGTAAATAAAATCAAAACAGAAAACGGAAAACACCTAAAAATCTATTTGGATATTACAAGTATAATTAACACGGATAGAACGATTGTATCCTCACGTTGCTTTAGTATTGTTAAGTTGCATGTAGTTTTCCGACCATGGTCATTAAATATTGAACTTTGTATATATGAGCAGCAGCAGAAGTATGCACCAAGCGGGAAACAGGAAGTACCAACCGCTGACGTCACGTTTGGCATTCACACAGCAAACGGAGCCGCGAAAACAAAAAAAATAACCTTTGCCGTACACTGAGCGACTCTAGGGTCTGGATCAAATGATATCAAATAGGTAATCAGTTTTATAAATATCTGAGAAATACATGCATGTTACTAAAAGTTTTATGCGACTCTTTCGTTCAGTGTATCCATACGAATATTGCGATGTTTGTGTTGGGGAGTTCAGTTCCCATTGCAAAAGAACCCAATAAAAGGCATACATTTGAGTTGGAGTTTGAGTTCAAGGTGCTATTTGCTATGGCACGCAGATAGCAGACAAACAGACATGCACACACAGACAAACACACACACATGCAAACACAAGAAGAGAGAGGAGGGAGCTGTCACGTGGCAGGTGCTCAGGAGAGTGTTGCAATCAATCGTTGAGCCAGGCAGGAATCATGGCAAAAAACAGACGGCAAATTATGCAAATCGGCTTTAAAGCGTGAAGCCGCACGGAGTAGCACTTGCCCTTAGTTCGTTCCTAAACTTGTTTTTTCCCCTCACCCACAACCCACCACCCACCCGCCCCCGCCTCCACTTTTTCATTTTAGACATTGTTGCTGTTCCTGGCTTTGTTGGCTGACCTTGGCCAGCGCAACTTTGCGTGCACAATTTGTGTTGCTGTTATTTTTGGCAGCAATTCTCAAATTGTGCGGTGGCCAACATGCAAGCAACGCTTTTTGATATTGTGCCACCTGCCGCCACCTGCAACGTGCGGTCGGACAGATGGTGATGGTAGTTGGTGGCTGTCTAAGGATTGTGGATGGAGAATGGGAGTGTGCTGCAAGTCCCTGAGCACGTCAGGCATTTTAAATGTGTTCCGCTATGCCTTGTTGAGACTTAAGTCCAGTTCGTTTATTATCCAAACAGCAAATTGAAACGAAGGAAAACTATAAAAAAAAACATGCAAGGAAACTTTGCCAGAGATTGCTCTACAGTTGGGTATCCAGCTCTTATATTTTCCAAAGAAGTGCGAAGAAAGAATTCAAATAAACTATAAATTAGAATTGGTCGTGGTGTTTTGGAACTCATTAAATGAGACGTTTTCGAACCCATATTGTGTAAATATTGTTAATCTGCATTACTAATAGAGTCAATATAGCAACGACTGGGCCTTTAGTCGAGCTACTGCCTAACTGACTAATCGACTAACTAACTGACAGATCCTCCGTCATTTGATGCTATATTGATGACAACCGAAATATATCCGTATTTTTGCTTGTATCTCTAAGTACGTAGGAGCCGTTGGATCTGACGACTGTAGCTTATATCTTATTCCTATAATCGGTAGAGGAGATTTGTATTTTGTGGTATGTTGTAAATTTAAATAGATTGGATTTCAATACACTCTCAGTTACATAGTTGATAGCTACAGGGTATACTGACAGTTGAGCGCGCCATTTGCAAACGGCAAACGTAAACGTAGTTTAGAGCCAACAACTTTGCCCAGTCGTATCCCCGACTGAAGCGTGTCCAAGTGTGCAATATCTACGGCCAGCTGAAGATGTCCTTTTTTGCTTTTGCTTTTTTTTCTCTATTTTTTTTCTACAATTTTCCTTTTGCATTTTTTTCGGTAACTTAACGGATTCACTTAAGTGATGTAACTACTGGCAGTCGCAATTGCAATTGCTATTGCCTTTCTGGATTTTGTTGGTGTTGTTTTTTTAGATGGTGTTTTGTTGTTGTTGCCACCATTCAGTAGCAGATGCTTAAGTGCAGAACGTGATTGCAGTGCGCCGGAATGAAAATGACTAATTGGATTGGTAGTTTAATATTACAGAGTTCCTTCGACCGATGAGCAATCGCACTTCGCGGTCAAATGATTTCCGAAACATTAAACAAACCAATTTAAAATATAATTTTATTTATTAAGTTACAGTTATAACTCTTAAGGTATTTGTTTGCGTTTGGCAAAATACTTAGGGATATTGGACTAACAATTTGAAAGCAAAAGGAACTGACTCATCTCTTGCAAGCATTTAACGAGCTGAATGACTTAAGTCTTTTGCCGTGTCAGCTAGCGGCAACAATGTGGCATATTTAATAGAGTTGATAAACACAATGTGTAGAATTGGCTTTGATGGCATTTGGAGCTTACTAAGCAATGTCAATTGGCAATGGCCGCATTGACGTTGAGCAAGTCGCCTGAATATGCGACCAAATGCCAAGTTCTCATTATGGCCGGACATGCGGTGTTAATTTGTATGCCACACAAAAGAAGAAGCAGTGTAGTTGGTATAGATAAATGCTTAATATAGTCGGTGGGCATATAATAAAAGTAACAAGCTGAATCTAAACAACAAAAGGCGACGCAAGTTAAGCGAGTGAAAGCAAAACACAATGCATAACAATAACAGGAACAACAACAGCAGTAGCGGCAGACAGCCTAAACGTGTGTGTGAGTGTGTGTGTGTGTGTGCATGTGCGTAGAGTGTGTGGCATTGTTAGGGGCTGCCTTTGTTGCTCATGTTGCTGACGTTGACGTCGCTTGTCGCTTGTCGCCTGTAGCTGCCAGCAAGGATCAAAAGTCAAGAACAATGACAGCAGAGCTGCGAAACAAAACAAAAGAAACCAACAGCGGCGACGGCAAGAAAAGGTTGAAAAGTCAAGTTGCAAGTTGAAATATGCGGCAATTGTTCGACGTGGCTGCCACAACAGACAGAGTGGGCAGAGCCAGGGAAGAATGTGGTTGGGCGGGGGGGGATGGGTTGGTGGTTATTGGTGTAGATTAAGTGAAAGTCTAAGCATTTTAGCTGTAGACTCAATCAGCGTGCGTCTCTTATGGGGTTCAATAGTTTATTTACACTTCAAGCTAAGTGCTTCTTGGGACACACACACACCCACATTCGCACATATACATACACACTTGCACACAAGCCGCACAGACACCCACATATATATATATATATATATATATATACATCTCATTATCAATGTCGAACGGATGTCAATTCTCATTGAGTTGACTATAGGGCATATTGTCAAAGGATATTGTTATGTTTCAATGCAGACCCCAAAAATGTTTATGATGATGAGCGTTCTTGTTGCTGTTGTTGCTGTTGTGCCTGCTGCCTGTTAACAACTGCTGTTGTTGTTATTGTTGTGCCTGCTGCTGTGATTGCTGTCAATGTCATTGATGGCACAATGCGCATACGCCACATGGGCAGGCAGCAAATTGGCCATGTATACTTTTGTATATGTACAGTGTACACAAGTTATCGGAACGTTGCGATCCTACACGTAGTGATAATTATATTTTTTTCTTTTTTACAGGACTTATGAATAATGGATTGCATTTCACAATTTATATTTCTGAATGTGGTCAGAACCAGCAGATTGTTACAAAAAAGCTTTAATGAATGTTTAATGTATTGCAAATAAGTTTCCAATTTGTAACAGTCTTAGAAGTTGTCACTCTGTACACTGCGGATGTACAATTAAAGTCTTTAAGAAAAAAATGTATGAGTTTCTAAATCGTTTTATTTTCCAAATGGTTTTGAATACTTAATCAATACAGATTGATTAGTGATACATTGCATGAAATGAGAAATCAAATAAGAATCACACTTTGTCTCTTACTGGGCTTTCATCACATTTAATGTGTCGTTTTCATCATTTTTTTACTGTGTGCATGTTCGTTTACAAATGCAAATTGCGGCTTACCCGTCTTAATGTTGGCCAATTGAGCAGCCAGTGCTGCAGATATGCATCTGCCATTGTCACAAGCGCTGTGAAGTCGACATGTGCAAACTGTTAACTACCCCTCCCCCAAGCACCCTCGCACCCTCGCACACACACACACACACACACATACACACAAGCAAGCACATTCTGAGAGACCTACGCATACATGTATAAAATAAATTGCAGAGGGCACAAATGCCAGCTCCAGCGCCTGTCGCTATGCAATGCAATTGTGCGCAGCAACCCTAGCCCTTTCTAAGCCCTCCGCACCAAATCAAAATAAACCCGTACCAAAAAAAGAATATGTATATATATATATATATATGTATATGTATATTATATATACATGAATATGTGTATATGTATATAAGTGCATCTACACACAAAATACAAATACTGAAATTTCCAGAATGTTCTGTCATTTCATTTCTGTCGTTTCATTTTCTAGCTGCGATTTTCCACATGAAGCATATGTTTTTAGTTTATATTTAGGTCACATTTAAACAATTTAAACTAAAAGCCCAGTTAAAATATATCTTTTTTTTTGGAGATGTGAAGCTTTTAATTTTGGTAATTAACATGAATTATGTCGCAAAAAAAAGTGCAGTATCCGTTGGAAAATATTTTATGTAGTTTATTTCACTGAGTCAATTTAGTTTGACACTGTCTCATTTTATTAATTGCATTCCATTGACTTATATAGTATTTATTATAGAAATAATATAAGTTCAATCAACAAACTATTGAAGTGGATTGATCAATTTTTTATATATAAGACCCATTCTAATTTAAACTGCTTAATAGTTGATAACTTATCGATAATTAGATAATCGAATTAGGCAAAAAAAAAAAAAATGAATTAAAAACCTAACATATTCGGTAATACGGTATTATATTACAATGCAAATGGGAGTCCTCTAATTCGCATATTTAGTTTTCATTCAATCATCATCGATCGTTATTTTTAATTAGCTGACTTTAATAAGAAAAAATAATTTGAAATGAAATTGGGTTCGCCCAAAGTTTAGTTTGTCTTCCTGCCTCAATTCGATTTGAAGAATGCTCGTAGGGTATGGCAAAAGATTAGGATGTAAAGATTCGCTTTAGGTGTAAGAGTTAAGTGGATGCTTAGTGTGGTTGTATTTGTTACCTATCACGCAGAAGAGGGGGCGAGGCGTTGGATAGATTTTCACCGCTCAAGGGTTGCTCCTGTCGCGGCCGCAGAACTGGCGTTAGGCCCCATCTCTCGATGAAATCGATGCGGGAAATGGTTGGTGACGAGCAAGTTGTTTGAATTTGTAAATGCGCCAACGTTTAGCGCTCGGTGCGCTTGTTAACTAGTTAACTAGCTTGCTGCCAGCCTACCGCTGCCTCTCTTCGTTCCTCGTGCCGCTCCACGCCTCCGCGCCTGGCGCCACCCGCTAGCCCCAACTTGTGGCACACGTTGCTGCTATTTGCTGTTGTTCTTGTTGCTCCTCAGCTTTGGTTGGCAAACGAAGCGTTGCATACTGTTGGGCGTTGCCATTAAAGCGCCCGCATATGTAGCTGTTTTCGATGTGATTGTTGTTTTTGTTGCTATTGTTGTTGTATTTGTTGCTGATGTCAGTTTAAATATAGTTGTTGCTGTTTGCATTTGCCTGCCAATTGTTGCGTAAATAAATATTTATTGTTGTAATTTGTTCTTATTCTTTTGCCAGGCTTAAAGTTGTTTTTTGTTGCAGGAGACTTTTTGATTTGTTATTGCACTGTTGTTGTTTTTATATTTGGTTGCTGTTGCTGTGACTGTTGCTATTGCTGCTGTTAGAGCTGCTTTTGATTGACGGTTGGCATTGCTGCATGTCTTGTGCCTGGTCACATGGTGTTGTTGTTGTTGTTGCTGTTGTTGCTGTTGTTCTTGCTGCTGCTGCAACAATCGTAGCTGCTGTGCTGCTATCTGCTGTCACTTGCTTGCATTATAAATTGTATAATTCACTCAGATTTGCCGTTGCTGCGCTGTTACTGCTGTTTCCATTGATTTTAAAATTAGTCGATTTCGATTATATGCATAAATCTATCACTACACACACACACACACACACAGTCACAATAAAATGGCCAATTTGATGCGGGAGCAGGTTGTGTCGTGTCCTTTCATATTGTGGCAACCGGAAACAGCAAGTGAAAATGTTAATTTCCGCTTTTAGGCGCAGTTCACACACACACGTGCACCTTATATGTATGCATGTATGTTGTTTTGAAGCATTTTTTTCTGTATATTTTTTGTATATATTAAAATAGGCACAGCGAATTCGTGGTTATTGTTATTGTTGTTGTTGTTGTTGTTGTTGTTCCCAATGCGAATTCGAGCGAGACAATGAGCATAGGTGTGAGCGAGAAGGCATACATGTCCTTTGCCTATTGATTTTCAGCAGCAACTCCGTACGGTGTCGGTTTTGCCGCACACACAAATAAACCTACCTACATATACACACAGACACACACACACACACACACACACACACACACACACACACACACATTCGCCTTAGATCTCAATCGGTGTCACTCTCTTTGCTGCTGCTTCTTGGCTCTCCTGATTTGCTGCATAATTATTGCAATTGATTTGAAGATATATTATATCTTTCCTCTTTTTTTTTTAAACATATTTGGAGTGCTTTGTGGCCACTCAGCGCTGAGGCAGGGGTATAGGGGTTGCAGAGGGTTGTGCTGCAGTATTCTTTTGGCGCGCTTTACTCATTGTTGTTGTCGCTCTTGGCGTTGCTCCATTTCATGCACTAAACTGAACAACCTTGAACCTTTTGGGGCCAGCATAGAGCAAAAGACACTTACAGAGAGAAAGAGATTGAGAGAGCGAGAGCGTGAACAAAGAACGAGTGGGAAGGAGAGCGCAAAATCTGCCGCACAGGTAAAGACTCTCCGACATTACACAAACACACACACACACACTCACGCACACACACACATAGACACACACGTACACGGACAACGTTGCCTGCTATAAATATCCGAAAAAATTTTATTTTCATGTAGATTTATGCCTTTTTTAGGTGCTTTGAAGTTGTTATTTTTAATTATGAGCTGTGACGTATTTTCATGTATATATATATATGTGTATAAAGACATATAGTAGATAGTCCAGTTAAGTAGACTTTACCAATCTCAAAAATATATACAGAAATGACGAAATGTCAATAAATATGTATGCATTTATTTATATAAATATTATATATATGATTAATATATATTTATATAGATATTAATGTATATAAGTCCCCTATTAATCATAAAGTTGCATTTGTGCTGACAGAAATACAGAAATACCTGAATAATTATTACTTCTGCACTTTAACAGCACAACATCAAATACAATAAAATTATGCAGGAATAAAAAAACCTAAAGCTGACAAGTGCGAGGGAAACGAGAGCTACATGAAACGAAAGCGCAACGAAGTGAAATTGAAACACACGCACAGCAGTAACAACAACAAGAAAAACAACAAGAAGAAAACCCACCACAAGAAAAACAACAACAAAACAGCAGCAGCAGTGACAAACAAAAAAAGACCCAAGTGAGCCACAGCACAAAACAGCAGAAGTAGAAGAAGAAGAACAAGAAGAAGCAGAAGAAAAAAAATCAAACGCGTTTTTTCCAGCGAACCGAATATAAAGAAACAGAAAAAAAGAAGCAGAATAAAATGAAAAACAGGAGCAAACACACGAGTAGAACACACGACAAGGCGATACACACAACGAAACGAGACACGAGCCTGTTAGCAGGCGAACAAGAAGAAGAAGAAGAATCAGCCGCAGCAGTGGCAGCAGCTAACGGTGAAATGCTGTGGCGAAAACGCAGGCAATGGCAACAAGCGACAAACAAACGTGAGGCGAAAAGCGTACAGCGAAAATGTGTGTGGCGATAAAATTGAAGCGTGTCAGCTCTCAACTGCCGTTGTAAAAAACACAAAACAAACACATACATATCCATATGCATATATACATATACACATATATATATATATATGAGTATGTGTTTGTTTAAGTGTGTAGGTGAAGCAGTCCTAGCAGCGTCAACCAACTAACTCTCTTCTCAGCATGCCAAAGCTCCAGATCCAAGAATGTGCGAGAGAGCGCTACTGAGAGAGAGAGGGAGAGCCAGAGAGAGAGAGGGACAGAGGAGAGCGCGTGAGAGCATTGCGCTTAACAGCAGCCACAACAAAGCGAAATGCTAAAATGCTACCAACGTGGGGGTGAGGAGGAGGGGGACGACGCTGGCATTGTGGGAGTGTCAGGTGGCTAGCCATGCACAATGGGAAACTTGTTGGCGGATTTATGCAGCACACGAACACACATAGAAACAGACACAGCAGCAGCGGAGCGAAGCACTGCGAAAGGACGGCGACAAACGCACATGGCCCAAAAGTCGCGCCCTGCGATTGTGTGTGTGTGTGTATTTGTGTGCTGTATTTGTATTTGTATTTGTATTTGTGTGTATTCATGCGTGTGTGCGTTTATCATTTTACACTGTCTGCGGCATTGGCTTTTGCAGCGTCGTTTATTGTCGTCTCTGGCTGTTCACACGCTGCTTCGCTGCTGTATGTACAGCTAAATAAGAATGTGCGGCACCTTTAAGCAACAACAACAGCAACAACAACAACAGCAGCAGCAGCAGCAGTTGCTGTTAACGGTATTCTTTAAGCTTCAAGTGCTTAGCAGCTGCCGGATTTTTTGTTGATTTTTTTTGTTTAGTCACTTTTCGGACTTCTTTGATTTTCTTGCTTGCTGCTTTTAATGTTGTTGCTGCTATTTCTGCTATTGCTGCTACTGCTGCTGCTGCATATGAATCCCTTTGCACTCAGCACCACCCCCTCAACATGCCTTCCCTTGGGATGTCCATTCTGCAGTGAGTTTAAATTTCTGCATTTAGAATTTCGCTTCCTTCTTTTTGGTTGCGCAGCGTACACTTTTGTTTGCTTCACCTTGCCGACCCACTCGCCCCACGAGACACGAGAGAAGAAGAGCAGCACCACTTCCCAAAAGCGTCACCCAAGAACAGCAACAACAACAACAACACCAACAGCAACAATAACAACAGCAACAACAACAACAGCGACAACAAGAATAGGAACCACCTTCCAGCGTCTCTCTGTAGCTATTTGTCCTGTCACGTGTTTTTATGGCCTTTGCCAGAGTTGGTCTCAGTTCGTCCTTTAGAACAGTGTTAGATTATATATAAATATATAAATATATATATATATATATATATATATATATATATGTATATATATTCATATGTATATGTATGAACATCTATGAATATGGATACATTACATGTACAAATATCTAAATATAGGTGAATGTACATGTTGTGACATGTACACTGTGGTGTCCTTTCAGAAAGTGTTATCTAAAATTGTTTTTTCCGTTCGCAAAGAACTAAACTGAAATTTGCATATTTGTCAAATTAAAATAGAAAGTAATAGAAGAAAGTTATAAAATTGATATGAATAGGGGAAACGATGAGACAACAGTTCCCAACTAGCATCTATCAAAGGTTGTTATAATAACCGCAAAATTACGATTTGCTATCTTTCTCTGGTTTAAACTCTGGACTTAGCTTTGCGGTCCTGGTACTGAATAAAATGAAGTAAGAGCCTGAATGTGAAGCAAATGCCCAAATAGAGTTTCCAATGCAACTCGTGACTGAATACACATAAATTCATAAGAAAATTTTAATAAAAGATCTATAATAAGAATTACAAAACGTAAATAAAGTATACGTAAAAAGATCTAGAAAGCTTATTAACATAAAAATCACACATATTTTGAAATCCTTAAATAAAAAGGAAACTTTAGTTTTTTTCCTATTGAATCGAATAAAATGAGACGAAATTAAAAATTAAACGTTATAGTAAGCATACGATTTTTTTATAATACTCATATTTCATTATCAACTCAAATATAATAAATCAAATTAAACGAAATTAACAAAAATTAAAGAAACAAACTTGAAACGTATTAAAACTACAAATAAGCAAAATCAGAATCATTCAAAGTAAAATAAAATGCAAAATAAACAGATACAGAACATAATCATGTATAAATACATAC